>VCCN01005320.1:187633-211947 GCA_006491835.1 Architeuthis dux | reverse complement strand
AATATATACACACACATAATATATATACACACACATATAATATATATATACATGCACACACATAAATGTAAATACATGTAAGTGTACAGAAAATAAGTATAAATGTGTATATGTACATTTAAATCTGCATTGCAACTTGATTATGTTAGTGCAAGCAAAACTAAATTATATTATTATTTTAATCTCACTGGATTTATATGCACAATTAAAATCAACAGCCTTAAGAATGTAGATAATGTTTAAAAATAATAATAATAATAATAATAATTGTATATGTTACTTGTATATATTTGCATAGAAAGTACAAGTTATATATAATTATACACAAATACCTTGCTATAACAAATCATGCCTGATGCAAACAAGAAATTCACAGAAATTAATGTTCCACATCGCACCTTGTTGAATTGCATGCTCTTGTGTTTCTACTTTTCTTAAAATTGTAGATTTATTATCAAAGGGCTTTTTTATCTAAAATTTCAATTTAAAATCAAATGCAGACAAAAACCTACCTATATTTATTTACATATAAATAAATTCATACATGTACATATTAGACATAGACTTGTCAGTTACATTATCAAAAGAGAATAAAGTCTAAGTGTACCTAATTTTCTTTTATAAATACCAACATCTTCCACATCTAGTAATAATTTGTTCTGTAATTATTCTTATCTGTACATAACAAGTTGTTAATAAAAGAAAATTAGTTTATTTCAATTTTATAATACAGAGTCATATTTCAGCTATGTTTTTGAATCTCTTGCATCTTGTAAAATTCAACCATGATTTCTAATTGTGATGGTTTATTACTGATTATAATTAAAACAACAGCAGTAATCTTTACAGATTATACTTCAATAAAAAAAAAGATATGGAAATTAAATGGATCAAAATGTCGAAATACTTGGATGAAGAAATTAAAGGAAATGTTGATTAAGATAGAATAATCAGAGGGGAATTTGAATCAGATTTTAGAGGAAATGGTGCCAAAGACAATAAGGGGAATATTTGAGAACTAAAAAAAACAAAACAATGTTACTTTGACTAACTTTTAAGACTGTCAATTATTTCATGATATAAATTTTATTTTATTTACCTCAAGACCATTAGTCAAACATAGCACTTGCCAAAGAACAATCATTGACTAGTCGAGTAAAAGTTGCTTAAGCATAAATCAGGCACTGAACTGAAGGGTACAACAAAAGTACACCCATTAAAATAGGAGTGTAATAAGCTAATAAAATTGTTATGTATTTTCACTGTATTATATATGAAAGCATTACATTAAAAAAGACTGTACATAATGAAAATAGCAACATAAACACAAACTATTTTATTTTAACAATCAGGATTGAACCATAAGTATTAATTGAAAAGGGTATCAAATAATAAATTTTGAAAAACTATAAATGACATTGCTGATGATGTGCAAGTATTGCTTATGTATTTTCAATACTTTTCCTTATGCACTGTATGATAAAAATATACATGATTCTCCATCTTGCTGCAAATCAACTTATTCTTGAGGATGCCTTATCAGCATTTGTGCTTTATATAAAAGTTAAATCTCTACAAGAAGTATTATCTGAATTCATGTAACTGATTAATACATTAAAAATTTCATTTTTACAAACATCATATGTAGCTCAGCTCTTCTATTTATAGTGGCAATCTCTCTACTAGTATGAAATGTCAAAACTTTCCTCTAAAAAATTGCTTTAAAGTATTTTAAGCCAAATCTACTCTAACAAAATCCAATGAAACAGAAGACTGATGTGAAAAACTAATAATTTTTATGAATATTAACAAGTACATAAACAATATTTATTTTGCACATACATTTAAGAATAAAGGCTCAAACAAAGTAAATGATTATAGCAGTACTTACTCAGCTATTTTGTATACTCATAGTATATTCATTCAAAGTATATTTTTCTTTGGCTTTACTAAATTAAAATATAACATCTCTTATGATCTTTGTAGTTTTGGTTTTGGGATCTAAGTTTTTAAATTTGGAACTGAAAGGCTCTCTTTAAGAAATGTCTTCTTTATTTCACTGAAGAGAAAGAAGACAAAAGAAACAAAAAAACAAAGATTTTTTACTGCACTCCCAGAACGATTGCCTCAAGAAAAACATTCTTCTCTTCACTCATTATTTTTCAATTTTTCTCTGTTATGTGTAATCAACTTCTATCAACATTTACATTATAATAAGCAACATATCCATCCATCTGTAACACTCGAGTCTGTTTGTCACACTTTAAAAATAAAAATTTTACATTGAAAGGGGATGGAGGAGAGGTTATGAGAATTGAATTGCAATACAAAGACCGCAAAGCAAGGTAGGTGTGAAACAAAGATATTCACTAAAGGAGAATGGCTGAACTGGGCTGTCAAGAAAAGAATGGGGAGAAAGTAAAATGAGGTGGAATTGAACACACTTTCCAGTGTCTCTGCACGGAGGATTTTGTTAAGTGGTTGCTTTAGGAAACTCCCATGAGTTTTTCAAGATACTACAGTGCTTTAGATTTCCACCCTTAGGTATACCGCTAGCAAAGCAACAGGTATTTTACTAGTATAATAAGTTTGGCATAATGGATTATTAGGAAGCTATTTTAACCCAGACAAAAGCTATGTAAATTTATTCTATAACTAGCATTCCAAAGGAAATTATGAATCACTGTCACCCATATATGTTTCTTACCTTGTAAATTAAGCAGTGGTGGTGGTAAAATTAAGTCACCTTGATGAAAATGCTTCCAGTATGGTTTGAACCATAAATTCATGATTTAAAAAATCACTCAATAGAAACTGTCACGTGACCAATGTCTTTAAGCAATGCCATGTTGGGGGTGATTAATCAAAAGATTTACTTCACTCACCTTTTGTTGGGCAATGATCACTAAAAAAAGTCTGAATTTCCACAAAACAAGAAAATAAAAAGGTTTTCCCTACTGATTGAGGTGAGTGTATATTCAAAATTTCAAGTTCTATGAATGGTTAGGGCCAGATATATAGATATATACAATGAATAACCTAGACCCAGCAAGAGTGTTTAAACCGGTCTGTTATGGGTAGCTGTGATTAATAATCTTATGCTGAATGTAAATTAACATCTCATTTGACCAAGGTTTCATAATTAATATGTAAGAATGCAACATTTTATATGTTTGATAAATAATAAACAAAAATAAAGAACTCACATTGACAATATTTTTCAAAACTCATATAATGAAAGCACAGGGACAATTTCTGAAAACAAATTAAATACTTTGAAACATCAAAGGTCATAAGAAATAAAGGAGAGCAACTTTAAAGCTGTTACATACTGTGAAACCATGTTTAAAATAAGTCATACTTTTTAAATGCTGCTGTAAAGACTTATTATATATGAGAGAGAGAGACACACACACACACACAGACAACTGGGCTTTTTACAGGGGTTTTACAGTATTTTTCTAATTTGTTTATTAATCTGTCAGTATATAAGTTACATAAAAGGAAGAAGTAACCTATCTGCCCTTTTTTAAAAACTATTTTTCATCACCTCTGTGTTATTCCAGTAGACACTAAATCTTTCATATATGCTTGTACAGAATATTCACAGAGACATTTATGTACAAAAAAATGTATATTTATGACATTATCCGATATGGTAATACTTTCCTTTAACAAATTCATAGTGAGTTTGTGGGATTCCAGATATGATCAATGAATGTTATCATTTCAGCAGAGGGAAATTAAAATTAGAACTGTTATTCAGTTCAATGTCTTTTAAAATGAAACAAGAATTCAATATGGTGGTCAAATGAAGAAGACAGAAGGGATGTTTTCAGTGATGCTAGCTATCCATACTTGTTAGTTCACACTAACCCCAAATTTCACAGCACTCATCTTAACACTGTATATATGAATGTGAGTCATGTGTACTTATTTGCATGATATATATATCTGAACCTGAAAAATTCTTTCATTTTAATAAAAATAGAACTAGAGGACATGAGTACAAAATACAGAAAAAACATTGTAAATTGAACTTAAGACAAAATCTTTTCAGCCAATGTGTTGTGGACTTTTGGAATGGATCGAGTTAAGGTGGTTGCCACCACATCCATTAACAGTTTTAAATTCAAAATTCAGCCAATGTTTGAAAAGATTTAGTGGGGCTGAACAGGATGCCAGTAGGCCCCCTGTCCCAAACCAACATCTGGTATGTTTTTTATATATATATAAGGATTTGAATGGAGATGGGCTGGACACTTACCAAAACGGAAGGAGCAAAGGGTTAACTGATTGGTTGGTGCCCATAGGACAGCAAACACAGTAGAAAAAGACCAGACACAAGATGGAGGGATGAGATAGAAAGGTATGCTGGTGAGACATGCCAGAGGTTAGTGCAATCACGATCATCATGGTAGGAGATGGGGAAAAGGCCTTTGTCCAGTAGTGGACTTATGATAGCTGATGATGATATATATATATTAGGGTATTTTGAGTATGTATATTTAAACAACAATGAAAAATGTGTGTTTATAAATCTATTAGGGTAGTCAGTTACATTAAAAAGAACAAATTTGATTGCAATAATGAAAAATTCAAAGTGGCTTCATTCACAAGTACACAAGCCTATTTCAAAGCACTTTGAACACAGAGGAATAGAAAACAATTGTTTTCACTATGTTCATGAGATTTAATAGCAAAATAAGTATCAAAACTTGTGCTCTTTTATTTGAAAAAATTACATAGATAAGGAGTTATCCAGGTTTTCATTTTAGTGA
This sequence comes from Architeuthis dux, assembly GCA_006491835.1. Taxonomy (NCBI): domain Eukaryota; kingdom Metazoa; phylum Mollusca; class Cephalopoda; order Oegopsida; family Architeuthidae; genus Architeuthis; species Architeuthis dux. The sequence continues at coordinate 207,166 of VCCN01005320.1, read as the reverse complement.
ATGTGCTATTGTGTAAGACTTTACAATTCAAAGAGTTGGTAACATTGAAAGAGGAACTTTAAAAACCCAGAAAGAACCCATTTAGGCCAATTTAATGATTAAAGCAAGATCTCTGAGAGGGAGATTATCTTCAGGGAGGGAGTCCTTAAGGAATTAGGAGAGTGAGTGTCAGATTAAACACAAGCAATAACGATAGCCCCGCAAGAGGCAGTGCCCAGTGGAGTGACACTGACATTGGGAGTAGGGTTGGTCCGGTCACAGTAGGACACTCCAGGGACACTACCGGGGACAGGGACAGCGGCTATTCAAAAAGAAAGAAATACACTTTCTTTTGCTAATGTCAACTGTCTCTCTCTTTTTAATCTGCTACCCATCTGTCACTTATTTACCTCCTGCTGTTGGGAAGAAGAAAAATCGGTGCTGGGTGCTGAAGGTGACGACACACACTCACACACGGCAATCATTATTAGGATGTAAGAATTTTATTGTTGTAATATTGCAGAACTTCAGCAGTTCTCTTCTGAAGAAGATGTGTAGGTTTTGGTTTGATTTCTATAGTTGTAAATTAATGCCCCGTCGTAGTAAAATTAAAAAAGCATTTTTCTAGAGACCATATGTCTTTGCCAATGATCACATAATAACTACACGGGTTAGACCACTAGTCTACCAGTTATGCTTCATGGCGTATTGGTCAATTTCGCTAAACCGTCACATTTAAAGAAAATACCTGCAACATTACATCTTGTGTGTGATGTTGTCACATATACAAAAGTATTGAAATTTCTTAACTGCCAAAACAAATTTGTAGTTTAAGGTCCAGAAAATGAGGGTGGGAGGTATATAGGGTTAATATTTTCACTTGAGTTCGTTCTAATGAACATTTTTTAAGCAATGGGTATTACAACACGTATTACAATTTCACTAAAATACATGTCTAATCCAAAATGTCTAAAAAATAAAAATAAACTTTGCTCTATAAACCCAACAAAACACGTGCATTAATGCCTGTAATAGCGCCAGAGGGCCTACATGTGATTATAATTCATATAGAATTGGATTCATTAATTCAACGTAGCAAGAAGAACTATGTGATTTAAATGTACAATTACAAGACACAAGTGGTTTAACTTTTTGGTATGGTTGGTTTGGTTGTATCACCAGGTCACCCACCACGTCCGACCTGAGGGTGCTTCTCATATCTGAGACCGGGTGAATGAGAAAAGTGATTAAAGAAAAAGAAAAGAAAGATATGCCTATACTTATCATAACACTAGTGCTGGGTGTGGTTTCTGACAAATGCTAGTATATTATTTAAAAGGTGGTTTAACAAAAAAAATATAATAATAAAGATGATTTTAAAGTCCTAAGTAGACTAGTAGTAAGTAAAATAGAAATTGAATGAATGAACAAAGTCTGCAGCACAAAGATTGTAGGTTTTTTCAATCTTGGCTTCAGAGAGAGAAAAAAAAGTCAATCTCCAAAACTCACATTCACAAAGCTCGACTGAAAAATAAAAGCGAAGGCTAGAGAAATGATAGTTTGTTTTTCAATAAAAAGCAACAACATATTAGATATTTTAATGAAAGTTAATAGGACAATAAACACAAGTCTATAAGTAAATAATAGTAGTAGTAGTTGCAGAAGAAACAAGCGACTAATTTACCATGGCAACGCTGCAAATAACACCGTGTATGATACTTAGGCGAGTGATGGTGAGTCTGAGGGTGTGCGTGTTCCTTCTTGAGGCTGGGTCTAGTGTACAGTGTGTAGTGGGTGGGTCTAAAATCTTTTGGTGTTTATGATAACGCAAGACGTGTTTCTCAATAGTAGTATGGGATTATTGTGTGAGTAAATGAAATTAAAGTATAAAACAGCAGGACAATTAATGAGGTCTGTCTGGCCCCTACAATTAATTAATTTAAAAGATGTTAAGATACCTAAGTATTTAACAAGTAGATTAAATCTACAAACAATATTAACAAAGAAGATTAAAAACAACACAACACGACTTTTTTTCGCCTAAAAAAAAAGAAAAAGACAATATTCCTGGGTAGTGTGTATACACACACACGGAGGAGGAAATGTACAGGGAAAGGAAGAGAGATTCAAGGGAAAAGCCGAAAAAGCAAAGTGAAAGGATGATGATAACTACACATGATGACAGAACACAACTGAAATAATCACACACATGGATTATTGGTTTGTTCATTTTTAATACTAAAAAAGAAAAAACACGCAAAAACAACACTAAAAAGGCAAAGCAAAATACATGAGAGAAAAGATTTTAAAAGGAGAGGAAAACTTACGTTTACATGAGCGTGGCCTCGCTTGTTTCCTTCTCGACATGCTGCTCGAAGCTTGGCTGAAAACCTGGTGGAGTGGAGCTGGTCACCAGCAGCACCACCACCACCACCTCCTCCACCTCTATTAAAGCCTTCTCCTCCTCCTCCTCCTGCGCCACGGGCACCTACTCCTACTCTTTACGGGGCACCTACTTCTACTACAGTTCTTCCTGCTGCTTCTGGCGGTTTCTCCTCAGTTTTGATTTATTTATTTTATTTATCTCTCCGAAGCTCTTTGTCGTGGGTTTAAATGTTTTTATCACTTTCAGCAATCATAATTTATCTGTAGTTTTGAAACAACACAAAAACTTTAAGAACACACCACCATGACAACAATTGGAAAAATGCTGTCAACAGTGATGCTTGTTTGTTTACCTTACTTTTTTGTGTTAACTGTAGTTGTCACTTGTCGTCAGTGTCGCGTGTGACGATGGATGACAGTATGAGCTGATAAATGTTTTAATGTATCAAAAGCACAACGTGTGTGTACAAATGTATTTCGTGCATGTTCTGTCAGAGAGAAAAAGATGCAAGAGAATCTGAACTCAGGGTATTTTCTTTTACACAAGAATAATGACAGTTTTCTTATTATTTATTTATTGTATGTATTTAAAAACAAAAGGAGTGATGTGTGAAAGAGAAGAAAAAACTGATTGTCAAAGAAAGACAATTGGATAGAAAGAAGAAAGTGACTGCTGGGCTGGTTAGTATCATAACTTTTTTTTCTCTCTCTCTTCCCATCTCTTATTTTCTGCAGTAGCTATTCATCCGCATTTGTCTTTGCAACTGTTTTTTTTCCTACCGTTTCCATCCCCACACTTTCTTCGGTCTTCTTTACTTCATTTATCTGCTACACACGTTGGATTTGACTTATCACGACAATATCTTCATTGCCTCAACAAGACTGGACAATGTTCTTGCGTTGTGTTTCTTGTGCGGAAGAACGCAACTGAAGATACACAAGTAATTTTTCCTCCAAGAAAAGTGTATATTAACAACTGGTCTCTACTAACGACTACTATTTCCCCATTTGTCTTGTTGTAGCTTAACGACAACGTAGTAGTAGCATAACTCAAAGATAATCGTTGCACTTCAATACGATATTTTTGTCGAAAATGAACCGCTGTCGTCAAGAATTGACTGATGCCGTGAGGAGACTTGCGATGTTATTTCTTTGATGTTTAATTACTCGGCCACCCCAGTGAAGCAACGGACAATGGTTACAGTAATGGTTCAAGATTAACGTAACAAGAAAGGAATTTGTGCTCTCAATGCTGTACATGAAACACAATAACATACTACTATGTTTTGTTTGTTTTCCTGATCTTTTTCTGTGAATCGAGCCGTATACATTTTTGTATTCAACCGCACAACAAACACACCCACGAATGATACCATAACCATGACCACTCATTCAGATTTTGCAAATGGATTTGAACGAGGTACTCGAGTATTGGCCTCAGAAATAACTGGAAGAGAAAGTTTAAAAGAATTTTTTAAAATTTAGTGTACCATTATTTGTAGCGTATAAGTCTAATTTCTAAGCATACAACTAAGGTCGACTTATACGGTGTGTGTAAAATGCCTATAAAAAATTATAGGCCTGAAGAAACCAGAATTTTGAGCTAAAAGTCTTGAGGTCGACTTATATACGCCACAATTTACGGTAATTCTTTTGAACTGATTTTTAAAAAAAACAACCTATTTTGTTACCCAAAGTCAAAGACAAGACCCGCCAGCGCTGAGCAGAGATCTGTTAGTGAAATCTGAAATGTTATGAACAACAACAAACGGACCTCATATTACATAACATTTGTATGAAAAGTCTTTAGCTTGAGGTTAAACAGCGAGGAGAGGGCCATGTTTAAGTGCAATTATAACAACACTAGTCGATTCGATGCAATTATCTGGAAAGAAACAGAAATGTTGTTTTTTTGCTCACATAAAGTTAAGTTCGGCTATTGTTAATTGAATCCGATAGTTTTTTTTTTTTAAATTCTAATTTCTAGTATAATGCCACCTAGTATTCAGACTTTTTACGTAAGTCATTCATTCACACTCGTGGATATAGTCTTATCGTTTTTCTCTTGGCGTGATTTTGCTCAAGAATTGTGTCATTGATACTAGGGCTAAATAAATATCTCTCACATAACTAGAAAAAACACTTTGATAAATTAATTTTAAACTCGAGTAAATTGATTATTCATTTTAATTATCGAAAAATTATCATTCTTTTTTTATGAATGTAGATTGTAGAGGAAATCACTTTTTTGCGTGTACCTTTTTCTTCTTCAGTTGGATAATTAATTTTTACTTTCGTTTTGTCGTTAATTAATTATTTAGTTGTCCTAACTTATTTTTAAATTATACGCATGAGTTAACTCGAATGCTGTGAAGTGACTGTGACATCTGTTGGTCTTTTTATTGTTACGGGTGGCTTTTCTAAAAAATATCCCTCAGTTTGGTTGATTCACTTCTTTACTACTAATCTTAGACTTCTCTTCTGGGTATTTTTAGGATAAAATTTGTTTAGTTTCCATTCTATTCTACAGTGATGGAAAACAGTGTGTTGGTGGCAGATGGGGGGGGGGCAAAGAAGAAGTATCCTAATCGGAAGTACGCTGAGTGATTAATAGAATGAAATAATGCAAAATTAGGGGGGAAATGGGACAAAAAAAAGATTAGTGTTACTTCTTTATTATTTTTAAAGGGAGAAATGGGGGCTAGTTGGTACAAATGGATTATTTCGTCTCGAGGTCACGACAGAAGAATTAGAAATAAGCAGAACAAGTAAACAAAAAAGTAAAAAAAAAGTATTCAGTTTTCGTGTGAGCCAGTTATGAAGTGTTTGGTTGATCGTCAAATCCCCGGTGACTTTGTTGCTCTCAGTTTGTGTTAGGAGATAGATATGCGTCAAATACAGAGCTAACTAAACTACAAAGGGTTGATTGTGGAAGAAAATATACTCTGGTAAACATAGCCACTGAGCTAAAGGCGAAGAGGCAGTCACCTGCGGTGCTTAGGACATGACAGATAAAGAAAGTAAGAAAATCCTCAGACGAAAGAGTGGAGACTGGAGAGAGAAAGTAGGCGAAAAGAAAGAAGGATTATGCGCATTAGTGACGGTAGTGGTAGGGGTTCTGTTCTTTCGTGATGGTAGTTAGTGAATTATGTTTGCTAGTTTCTCGATAATGCCTTTGGATGTTGATTTTGGTGTTGTTGCAGTATCTGGAGCGGAGGCATTTTTTACAGTTGGAATACCCCGTCGTCTTAAGAGAATAACACTGCGATTGCAAATGGGCGGTAGATCTTTTGCAGCTCTGGCTGGAACCAGTCGAGCAACTAACATATGAGTGAGAAAGTACAGAATAGACAAAAAGAAGAAAGAGAAAAGTGGGCCTCCCAGACCCCAGCATGCGGGGCAGAGGAAGCAGACTACGTCACCAGATGAATATTGAATTGCATTGGAACTAACAGCACCCCTGGGGACGCTCCCTGGGGAGAAAACCTTTCGCACACCGGCTGAGTCAGACGCGTGATTTGGGTACAGTTTCCAGCAGCCCACTCCGGTCAAAATAACACAGCGTATTTTTAGCCGGAACAACTAGCCCGTATTCGCCGATAATACATTCGAATGCAATTTCTTTCCTATGGGAACGAAGTCACGCTGGCCAGCACTCATGGCACAACCCTCCAACTCCACCTCCAATGGGTTTCCATATCTTCTTTCCTTGTAGCTATAGTAGTTGTTCGAAACGAAAAAAGTAAAGAAAATAAAGAATAGAAGATTGGAGTCGATTATAGAAAGAGTTAAAAAAATCAAACAAAAAAGAACTGAGACTGCTCTGTGTGTTTATAAGTTGATGCGAATGAGGCACTGTAGAAAAAATGCATAGGGTTGTTCTTGGTACTTGAGTGTAAAGAAATAAGGATGACGACAGAGAGAGGGGGGGGCTAAGTAAATTGTGAAATGGTAAGGGAGTGGCTATTCCATATTTCTCCAGGGATGTTGGCGAGTTCTTAATTTCTCAAGTACTTAGCGAGTATGGGAGATATCTATTGTTTTAAAATCTTCTTTTTTTTCCAAGTTAAGTCCAGTATGACAATGAGCCTTACCCGCTCGGCACACAAGGTGAAACTCAGATTTGTTGGTAGTCATGTCAGCTCTACATTTTGAGTAAAACCGGAGAACCTCCTTAATATTTTTTTTAAAAGTGAAAAAAAGAAAGTTGGTACCGTTAGTTTGAGTAAATGGAATAAAGAGAGACAGAGAGAGAGGTATATAATTTATTTCTCCCATCTCTTGATATTAAAACCCTCTTAGTATTTTGTGTTGAGTACTTCCTTTCCCCCCATTTTCTCTCTACATTTGTTTTCTTTCTTTCTGTTATGTAGTTTATTTAATCTAAACAATCTATTAGAAAAAAGATTTCACTTTATCAAACATCAGTTCATCATACAGACGCATCCTAGGGGCAGATAACTTTCTTACAAAATGCACACATCCACGCGCATATAAAATGTAATTCACCAATGTATGCATCAAGTGACATAAGTCATAGTAATTCATTCGACATATTACAGGTGCTACACTATAAACAATTTTTAGAAAATTACTTATTGTTAGCATCAATAATTCATTATTAAATCTTATCAATAAGATTTATCAATGAATTGGGAAATTTTGCGCAGATGTATTTTAAAATACTTAAGACTAGTCAAGACAACAGGACTTACTGATGCAAATATGTTAAAATCTGCCTGGAAGATAAGTCTGGATGCATAGGATCAGCTATTTATTTGACTTTAGATGCATTTTGAAAATAATATGTAAGTTTTAAAAATCAATAGCAGATACATATTTTAAGGTGAGTAAATGCCTGAAATGAGAGTGTATTGGGGAGTGAGAAAGAGCTGATAGCGACTAATTTAGTAGTAAAAAGTAACTGACGTTTTAGCACAAAACCACTTTCCCCTGCTCCCGCCATCTTCCTGCAACACATTCGCGCTTGCACAAGCGACCACGAGCTAAGAGACGGATACACAGACACACTCAGTGTTTTAGGCCTTGCACTGAGAATGCCTTTAACATGTAGATTTGTTTGACTTGCTTTCTTCTTTTTCTAAAAAGATTTGCAATTGGTTATGGCAGGTTTTTGCCAATGGAAAACAAAAGAGCAAACGGAGGAACATATCAAGAAAGACTGAGAATCTTGTATTACAAAATTTTAAAATCCTGCAAATTTAGTTTCTGTTCCTGACGAGCACATTGATGATAGAAATAGTTTTAAAAGTTTTGATCTGACAGGTTTCATAATTTAAATATGTATTAATCCCTTCAAGTTTTCTCCGTCTTGAGATAGCAATAAAAACAGTGAACCCACTCTGTAAAAAAAACCTATGCAAACAGCTTGTCATCGTTGTCTATATCTCCAGCGACATAAGCAATTGGCATTAGGCTCTAGAAGAGCAGGTAAGCTGACTTTTATGGTTAATACAGTCACTTCCTTGTGAGACTCGAGTTACACAATCTTCCAAAAAAAAGGGAACGCGTTGACTATTGTTTAAAGGATAATTCTTTTCCATGTCACTCTTTCCTAGGATCTAAATACTAGTGGTTTATATGGATTATTGGTTCGTAATTCCTACCGTCAAAAAATTAAATTAAATTAAAAAATATTAAAGAAAATATTCAAAATATCTTTTTAAAGATTTGATCACATTGACACCTGTCAGAAAAAAATATCTCTATTATATCTCTGATATTATAAAATTTCATATTAGCTTGTCAAGTCATCACTTCGACTGCTACTGTTTTAAGTTAGTATTTGTCAAAAGGCATTAATATAGACAAAGGTACTTGAATTAATTTAATGTTCAAAACGATTAAACTTAGATGAGTTCTTCTGATGAAGAGCTTGTCATACTCCCTATTACGTCTTTAAAGATTCTCACAAAAGTTACCTTGGTTCGAAATTGTCACTAGGTTTCAAAGACCGACTCATTGGAAAGATACCGAATACACTCGGATCCAAATGAGATGGCCGTCATAAATTTCCAGCTGTACTAATCATTAATTTTTAATGAATGAGCTGGTGACAGAGTTGTTGTGTGTCATCATACCAGGCGCTGAATCAGTGATACTCACCATAAAACTTTATCCCAAGATAACAAATTTAAACCATAGCAGAAGTGTGGTCACCTTCCCCGGGGTATGGGTATCGACGACTACTGTAAACCTAAAACACCCAGGACTTAAACTCAGTAATAGAACAACAACAGAATAAAGAGCGGAACTCTCAAGTTCCATTGTAAGTTACAAATTGATAACGTTATTTATTAAACTCGTAGAGGAAATGAGGAATGGCCCCCGGACTACTTAGTTTGATCTGTCTTGTGGGCATTTTCGCCATTTTGCCACACAGACAACGGGGTGTCATTTTTTAAGTATTTGATTTAAAATGAACAAAATGTATGACGTGTCTGTAATTACGTAGAAATATATTTTTCTCGGAGACTATGTTTCCCTACCGATTTAAAAAATGGCATCGTCCGTGTTTTAAAAGTGGGTAACTTCTTTAATTTAAAATTGAATAACTTTATTTTTAAAGATATTTCAATGAAATTTTGTATGAAGATAGGTCTATTTCCATAACCAAGTCTTATTTGAATAGGAATGAGTACTTGGATGGAGAAGGAAACATTAACCAGTATGAATGGAGATGATGAAGATGAGTACCTATTAAACTCCCTATACTTGCAAATCAAAATTTACAACATTTCATTATCGATAGTTCCCTTTGTTAATTGATTACCAAAACTTTAAGTGAAACCTTTATATAATTCATGCACATAAATATAAAACATTCCTTCCGCTTGTTCAAGTTCACTCGATTCTAAGGTAGATTTGTTTTTGAACTTGGTTTTGACGGAATCTTATCCGTTTTATACTGTATTCTGTGTATTTTCAATCCAACGACCGTAATGTCTAAAAGAACGTCTGATCGATTGACTCCATCAGAGGCAAAGATAACAAAATGGTTTACAACATAAGGAGAAGTGAGCCCCAAGAAAGTAGAGATGAAGAAAGGCATGAGCAAGGAGTCGTTAATGAGAGGAGAACAGAAACAGAAGTACCCACCTCATCAACTTCTACGTCTTAACAAACAACCACGTTGTATCAGAAAATCCAAGTGCCATTGACAGAATCGAACCATCCGCTGAATTTTAAATTCCCAGCCCAGACATTTGGAAAACAAAATTTCAAAAGGTCATTCATCATGGTTTGACAAATTCAAGTGGTTGCCCTATGATGCAGATTTCGACTCAGCATTCTGCTTTACCTGTATAAAAGCATTTCAACACAACATGATTTCGTTGACAAAAGGCGAAGTTGTTTTCATTGAGACAGGTTTCCAGAATTGGAACAAAGTATTGGCAAAAGACAAAGGAATCCACAAACATGAATCGTCAGAGTGTCACAGAGAAGGTTATTGCTCAAGATGTCATTAAGATTGTAACGATGGTGCTTATGATCTGTTCTGTGAGCGAGTATTGAAAAGAAAAGAGAGCTCAATGTTGATGATGCAACACTACCTCGCAAAAGGAGGCTGCCATGAAGACTTGATGACGACAATGCAGAAACCTACCACTTCCTGTCAACTCCAAAATTATCGCCAGATCTACTTTCAGGCACAAACAATTGTATCAAAGAGAGATTTGATCACCCAGATATCCGAAAATACGTCTTTCTACAGGAGATGCTCATGAAAGCAATCAGTAATCAGCCATGGGAAAACGAGTTGAGAGAGGTCTGCTCCAACTATAGTGACTATACCGAAAAATATAGGCTTGAAGCACAGCTGCTTCTTTTGCTTCCAACCCCAGAGGTTTTTAAATTTGAATTGACAGAATTTAATATCTATGATCTGGTTAAGATGTTTCAGAGACTTGACTATTCAGAAAAGTTGCAATGTCGGAGGTGATTAAAGTTGCAAAGATTCTCCTTGTATTGTCAGCAACCAATGCTATCAGTGTGAGATCTTTCTCCGTCATGAAACAAGTAAAAACTTGAGGTCTACGACACAAATAGCAGAATGAACCATCTAATGATGCTTCATGTACAGAAAGAAGGAGTTGACAATATAAGCTTGATTGACGTTGCAAACGAATTTGTTGAAAGAGTAGATAGTAGAAAGCATATTTTGGGACAATTTACGAACAGAGATTTTGAATACGAAAATAAATGTAGTGCATAAAGGCATGCAAACATAGGTTGCAGAAGAACAATTTAAAGAAGAGAGCAATTTTTGCATTTTACGGTCAGGTCAATTCCTTTCTAATTTTTGAAACGAAGTGTCTTTGCTCGAGTGAATTGCACGGAGAAAGTAAAACTAAAAGAAATTGCTGTAAATGAATATTGAAATTTCAGTTATAACTTTTCAGTCAATATGATTAATAAAAGAAAAAGTCTGTAGATGACTTGAAAAATACATTGATTTCTGACAAATTTTGAAGCTCTATTTTCAAAAATTCCCAAAGCAGCCTTTTGTTCATAATTATCTTCATCAATTAGATATCTGAATATCATCATATATCCATCAATTAAAAGTGCACCTTTTACAATAGGGGAGTTTTCCAGCGATCCAAAGGGTGTGGTCTAAAATTAATTTTTCTGTTTCGCTCGCAGCCCCCCCCCATATGAATTTCGTTCCGACGGCCCTGTATTTAGTTGCTTTTTATCACAACGAAATATTAAAATGAAGCTAAAAACTAGTCAAAATTAATAATGAAAATAATGTGTTAAAATATTTCATCCAATAATAAGAATAAATAAGATGTTTTTTTTATGTATTTCTATGCAAATTTGGCTTAACGCTGTCAACACTAATTTGCATAGATGAGGATCTGTACTCAACTGCATTCAGATTAGGACGAATAAAATTTGCCGTTATCTTGCCAGATTTAAATAAAATATATGCATTTTTTTCAAATGAAAAAGAAAAGCAGTATTTTCACAATACACTAGGCTAGATGCTTAACCAAGTTGGCATATATTTGATTGAGTTTAATGTTTGCCGAGCTCTGTTTTAAAAAAAGAAGAGAAACTAAAGTTTGAAAATATAAATTAAAACAATCAACATTAAGAAAATGTTTCAAAAACTGAGGAAAGTTAAGCACAAAATATTGTTTAACGGAAGATATTTTCATTTTTTTAACCAAATACATGTTTTTGCATGACTATACCGAAAAATATAGGCTTGAGGCACAGCTGCTTCTTTTGCTTCCAACCCCAGAGGTTTTTAAATTTGAATTGACAGAATTTAATATCTATGATCTGGTTAAGTAGTAGGTAATATTTGTATGTCTGATAATATACTTGAATCGAAGATTCAAACGTGCATGTTAAAAAATAAATAAATGCATTAATATAGAAAATATATTTGTGGATATTAAAAGATACCATTGTATATCTACAGGTGACAACTGAGGTAACATAAGTATCTTTGTAGTTGTAACTGGTTCTTCGGACGATTGAACTCCTTCTTGTTCTTTGTGTTGTAAACACGACGTTTCGGCCGATCCATTCTTCAACATTTTTCAGGTGTAAAATCCGAGTGTGATGGGTTAAACAGAAGTTATGTTTAAAGGTGATAACCCTTATAGTACATGGCCCGGGTGTTTCTGTGTCTTTGTCTTGTCGGGTTTAGGTTTGTTGAGAAATGGAAGCCACATCGGTTTGAAATCCGCACTTGTCTGGCTAATGCATTTAGTCAGCATTTTGATGTGAGCTGCCGCTTTGATTTTTTTTCTGCTTCCAACATCGCTCTCTGTCAATAATCTGGACTTCCTCCCAGAGAAACGGTCCGCCCTCTCAATGTCAGACTTGATGAACAGAAGAAAGCCATAATCAGGGGCGAGATAGATAAATCGTCTATGGCCGACCACATCTGGAAAGAGAATGGCGACCATCTTCCTCTCTGAGTGGAAGTCCAGATTATTGACATACAACTACATTTCTGAAAAAAACAAAAACCTGCCATATTAAAAAACTTCTACACCGAGATTCGGCCGACAAGGTGAAACATACACCCTTAAAGGCAGTCGTCAACCTCAGCAGCCGACATCTTAACGACCCTGAAGAAACGATACTCAACAAAGCCTAGGGTTCACGGTCACTGACCAACATATCCCTTATTTGGATCTCATCACCCCACTAGAAAAAGTAGCACCGCTGCTACCTAAAATGCAGGCAGAGGAATTGAGATGAAAAGTGAGACAAATTTTGAATCATGCCTCACCTCCAGAACCTGACATCACCCTGGAGGAAAAGGCAGCTCTAAAGTTTCTACAAAGGGACCAAAATATCATCATAACCCCGGCAGATAACATTTTAAAAACCCTGGCCGGAGAAACCCTTCACATGTAAAGAACTCAGCCCATTTTGTGGATGTGATTGAGGTGGCACCCATCCCCTCATCACTCATGGTGAGCCTCGATGTGGTGAATCTTTACGGCATGGTCCCCACGCAAGAAGCCTTACTCATATTACGAGGCAGGTTGGAAGGTGACAGCGACCTGGAGGAACGAACCAGTATACCCCTTGACAACTTAATGGAGTTGTTAATTCTCAGCGTGCGTACCACACATTTTCAACGCGGTCCTGACACTTTCCAACAAGATGACAGCTTGACTATGGGCTCGTCAATTTCTCCTATTATTGCTAATATCTACATGGAATCTTTTGAGAGTCTGGCCCTAGGCTCATCTACCCTGAAACCATCTATATGGCTCAGATACGTGGATGATACTTTCCTACAGTGGCCCCACCATGCTGACATACAATTCTTCGATTAGACCTTCCATACAATTCACGATGGAAAAAGAACAAAACAACATGCTCCCATTCCTGGACGTTCTGGTCACATGTACGGAGAATGTCCTGAGCACATCTGTCTACTGAAAACCCACACATGCTGGTCTCTACCTCAATTTTAACTCCAATCACCTGTAAAAAAAAGGGACTCATTAACTGCGTAAAAGTCCAAATAGCTTCAATTAGCAGCACACCGTATTTGGAAGAACAGGAATGGTCACACATCAAACAAGCTCTTGAAATAAATGGATATCCGCCCTATTCTATGACCAGGAAGGAACAGCCGTTTCTACTGCTACTGCTACGAACGTTCTCTCACCCCCTCCTATGATTATCTTACACTATCAAAGAGGGATTGGTGAACGCCTTCAAAAAGTATGTACACAATTCGACATTAAAGTCATTTTCAAACGTTCACATGTCTGCTAAGTAAACAACTGTGTTTACGTCATCCCTTGTAAATATGGTATTGTCTATACCGGAGAAACGGGCCGCCCCCTCAAGGTCAGACTTGATGGACACAAGAAGGCCATAATCAGGGGCGAGATAGATAAATCTGCTATGGCCGACCACATCTGGAGAGAGAACGGCGAGCATCTTCCTCTTTGGGAGGAAGTCCAGATGTTGGAAGCAGAGAACGATGTTGGAAGCAGAGAAAAATCAAAGAGACAGCTCACATCAAAATGCTGACTAAATGCATTAGCCAGACAAGTGCGGATTTCAACGAGATGTGGCTTCCATTTCTCGACAAACCTAAACCTGACAAGACAAAGTCACAGAAACACCCGGGGCCATGTGCTATAAGGGTTATCCCCTTTAAACATAACTTCTGTTTAACCCATCACACTCGGATTTTAAACATGAAAAAGTCCGAAGAATGGATCGGCCGAAACGTCGTATTTACAGCACAAAGAACAAGAAGGAGTTCAATCTTCCGAAGAATAATTTGAATATTAATGACCCTTCTCAAAACTATAGAAAATATCTTAGTAGCTATTGAAAATTTGAAATCAAGAGTGTTGGTCACGAGAAATTTAATTATCCTTTCTCGCACCAAAAGTAATTTGTACACAACTTTACAAAAAGTCCCCAGGAAGGAAACACAATCCGCAGACGGTCATGCATACTCCTTTCTGGAGGACCTACTTGACTATGATTGTGGTGCGACGCAAAGAGTTTATTTACAGACCAACCTAGACATTAACTTTTCATTAATTAACCAAGTTGAATTGACTTTATTTACAATTTAATTGTACTCCCCTAAGAATAGGTATATTACCAGGAAGTTAATGTTTGTAATTATGTAATAATGAAGAAAGTTCAATTTAGCATCTCTGACTGCATGTGTCACATCTGAAATTACACAGAAAACACTTAACTCTCATCTGCTAATGCCTGTAATTTGGAAATTATTGTTAAACGTCCGTATTTCTGGGTGTGGGCGGGAGCATCAGATTTTGACTGGACTTCCATTGATTTGCAGATGGGGTGATCTAAAAATTCGGTTGATGCAAGGCAAACTTTACGTGCAGTATTCAAGTGTTTAAAATGTACCTTCATGTCGTGTCCTCTTTATCCGTGGTCTCTTTTTGGTCGGTCGGTCAGTGCCTAATATGTTATTAATTTTCTCAGCCATGCAAATGATACATGGATTGATATAAAACTTTGTCCAGACCTTCAGGTGAGCCATTCTCATCTTCACTCCCTCCTCCTCTTGCTACTATTACCACAACTAGTAACGCTAAATATCAATTTTCTCAGCCATATTATGTTGGATTGATATGAAAATTGGTCCAGGCCTTCGGACGAACCATCCTCATCCCCCTCTTCCTCCTCCTCCTGCTACTACTACCAGAACTAGAAATGTTAAATATCAATTTACTCAGGCGTATCATGTTGGATTGATATGAACCGCATCCTCCTCTTCACCCCTCCTCCCCCTGTTACTACTACTACTACTACTACTACCATGGATGGTGGACGCATCGTTGAACTTATGGTTCTTGTTTTCTTGTAGCGTGCAGATTTCCATTCGTTTTGCTCCGCTCTGTCTGTCAAGGCGCCCCAAATGCTCCTTTCTCTGTCTTGTCCTCTGTTAGTTTCGATGCCTTTGTTCCTTTCTTTCGTCTTTGCCCGTAAGCCGCTGCCCTTTTCAGCGAAGGGCAAATGTCAGTTTGGTTTCTATTGTCGCGATGTATTTCCTGTCCAGCTTTGCACAAGGACAGACAGTCAATAATCTTGCATTATTCTCCACCAAACTAGCAACCATTATGAAAAATAAGATCGATTCAATTCGGCAAGTCGACTTGCAACCGTAACAAACACAACTATGAAAAGCTAGAGGTAAAAGCAAAGCACGTTAATGCTTAGAGGACATATTATCTAATAAAGAATGCTTTCAACGATTGTTGCAAATGAGGTCTCTAATGTTCAAATACTCATGTTGGGCCGGTGACTCGTTTCTATGAAAAGGGAATTCTGAACCAAAGAGAAGAGTCCTTCCTTCCATGTGGTTAACCTCATACTTAAAAAATGTGCAATATAGACTAGAAATATTCATAATGACGAAAGAATCTATTCATGTTAATATGTAATGAGTACAATTCTGAATATCATCTGTATGTGTTATGGTTTTATTGTTAAGACTAAGGTCGAGTCAGATAACTGAAAGGAGCATGTGGGAACTTGTTCTCGGTATGAAGCTAAGGCAATGTAGTGAGAAAAGTACTAATTAAAAATGACTCATATATGATGTTAAAGATCTTACATTATACTCTACAATATGTATTAAAAATACTAATATTATAATAATTTCCAGCCAGGTACGCGAATAATAATTTCTAGCCAGGTATGCGAATTTCTCGATGAAATGTTCCCTAACCGGTGGATCAGAAGGGATGGTCACCTGATGCAATTCATATGGACTTTGTTTTGTGGCGCTACATTAAAGACAAAACAAATCGATGAAGAGATGCTCCAATGTATCTGGCTGGAAATTGAATCTCGTCTAGATGTGTTACATGCGACTAATAGCGCCCATGTAGAAGTGTACTAATGTTTGTAAAAACAAAAACAAAACTTTATTACTTTGTCTTTATTCTGCAATAAACCATGTACAATTATGTTAATATTTGTATTTTTAATAGATTTTCAAAGTTGTAAAAATAATTTATGGACACCCTGATTTATTTGGAGCGGTCAGATGTGTACTTGAACGCAACCCCCTTTCACTTATCTTATTTTACTCTTTGTAAGAGTAGATTTTATTCATATCTCTGATCAAATTGTGAATATCCTTATATCACTAAAATTACTATCGATCTCGGAAGATTAAAAAGTTGGGTCCATGTTAACGGGTCCCAAACTCATTGATTTTGTCCTCAATCAAGCAGATGCCAATCGCTATCTTTAATCATTAAAACTCACAGCAGTGAAGAATACATATCAACATATATATGTATATGACAAGAGGTGCTCAGCGGTTTTATTACTGCTTGTATTGTTTAGTAGTTCTAATGCTTTTGGGAAAGAAACCAAATGTTGAACATTCAAATAAACCAAATTTGAAAAAAAGCAGAAGATGGATAGCAAGTGTAGAATGTATCTGACAAGCATATAAGTTATATATGTAATGGCTGACGGTTTGGGGTTGGTGCTAACATAGGCACAACAAAATAGTAAGCTATCTGGCACTGGTCAATTTTCAAGGCGTTAGTCTATGTAACATCTAAACGCAGGTCGAACATGTGCCACAAGCAGCTACTAATGTTGATAATGTAGTAACCACGTGGGACACCGTGATCAAAACAGATAGCAACCGACCAGATATTGGTGTTTATAAGAAGGCAAAGATATGTCTTCTTATTGGTGTTGCTATCTTAGACGATGCAAATCTCTTAAAAAAGAAGCATAAATGATCATGCAGTATTGGGATCTAGAGGTCGAGATCCGATGAATATAGAGGTGAGCAGATTACCTTGGAGGGCTGGGCATTAGCAACACAAGACAATAACAATCTTGAACAGGTCACAGGTAAATTACATACTGGATTTGCAAAATATTGCACTTTAAGTAACTGCTGACATGCTGATGAAAATCTTTATGTAAAGTGACACTTAGGCCCCTTGTTGAAATCTAGTTGCTTTGTAAAAACCGACTCAAAAGAATATAGAATGAAATGGAATACGGGAAAACAATACTAGAAATATGAAGCAAGAAAACAACGTTAAAGGTAAGAGATTTGCTTAGCTTTTCAGTTACCTACAAACATTGTTATCCCCAACACCTTAAACAAATATTCCATAAATTATTTAGATTCTCATCCACAACTTAAATTTTCTATCTGCTGTTTTGGCTGATATGGCTTCCGGAGAATAAAACAGTTAAAAACAATATGGAAAGGATACTGTACAAATAATTCATGGAATAATGACAATACTTAATCTCAAAACCTCAGATAAAACCTCCAACAATATCCATCAGCAGCAAAGATTATCATCTACAAACATGATCATGGTAATCACTGCCGCTGATATCAAACCAATTCTGTCAGCAGCAACTTCAACAGCATCAGAACAAACAATCAGAAAAATTACAAAGCAGGTAGCAAAAACAAAATAGAATAATGAACGTGACTTTGCTGAATTTTGTTGAGCTGCTGTGTTCTCTTACTTCTTTTGGGACTCTGAATGTTTATATTTATATTTTATATAATGGCTTTGAGCCGGCAATGTTGTATAGTGGGGTGAATGTCCTGGACTTGGATAGAAAGGAAACTCGAAGACTTGCTTGTAAAAATATCTGGACATATTTTTATTTCATAGCATACAGTTTTGTCGGCCGGTGGATGAAGTGGGAGAGAGAAGATGGGTGCCGAGAGACCGTTCCCAACGGGGGAACTTGGTATTATGCCTTCCCAGCCCTAGGCGGTCTGCCTCCCGGCTGGGTCTCTGTTCTCTGCTTTTAGGTCTCGAGTTTTCTGTTCGGGTCTTCTCTGTGTTCGGGTCTGCTTTATAGGTTTCTCGAACGCCTACTCAGGTGTCATTTCCGCTTTCCACATCCTGTTGTTTGGACACCCACGCATATACCTATTTCCTAAGGTGACCGTGTCACTTCCGTTTCCGCACAGGTGTTGACCTGGAAATGACGCCCCGCGGCAGTATATCATAACAGCAAATGAAATAACTGGTTACACGTGCGTAACAAGAGATAGAGCCTTTTGCTGACAGATGCGAGATTTCAGAAAAATCCACATCTGAAATCTTTTCTTGAGCAAAGTGTTGACCTGGAAATGACCCCCCGCGGCAGAATATCATAACATTCCTCCTCTCCGTATTTTTCAAAATATTTGTGAATATTTTCCAGCATCTATCTCGCTCCCCCTCTCTGACTCTCCACAAGAGAGAAAAAAAAAAAAACACACACACACACACACACAAAAAACAACAGTCCTCACCCGTGAGCAATTTGACACAAAAATAAAATCGGGTTCGGAAAAAAATTGGTTAAACAAAGATCGGTACATTAGTTCTTTTTTTTTCAACAGGTTTATCCTTTTTTTCTTTTATCACTTTCTTACATTCTAAACTTATTCTTCAACCATTCTTTCTTCCACAACTTAAATATATGTGTAATTTTGCTACTACAAATCGCAAGACCCCTCTCTGTGCCAATACTAAAAGAAAAACTCCTAGATTTTCTTCCATGATCCATATCCCCAGACAGGTAGTTCTACTAGAATCTACAAGCTACTAAATTCGCTCCCCACATTTCTTTGGGCTCTCTCGAACTTCGTGTCGGCGCATGACTTTAATTCATAAGCGTGATTGCGCTCCCAGTATTTGACTGAACGCCGGAAATCTTTAAAAAATTCCACTAAAAATATTAACACAGAAGAAAAAAGTCATGCCCCTGCAGCAAACAAACACATATCACTCAATAATTGCATTACTTTAATAGTTTAATTTTCTCAGGATTTGATTTTATTTCTCTTAACATCGGTTTCTACAATTTTATTTTAATTCAACTTATCTCCTCATACCATCTTTCAATATTCACATATAACTCCGATATGTATATATCTCTATATTTTTAAATCACTTTTAATTTAGAAACTCTCACCTCTGAAATGCAAACTGCAAAGATTTCACCTAGCGCTCAATTAATTCCTCATATCCCAAACCAGGGTCCTCTCTTTTCTTTTTCACATTAAGGGTTCTGCCTAATTTCACAAGACATCCTGGCCCCCAAACGAATTTCGTCATGTGGAAGAAAGGAGAGACCGGACGAATGAAAACAGGGGAAGATACGGTGAAG
>VCCN01005320.1:84167-97031 GCA_006491835.1 Architeuthis dux | reverse complement strand
ATAATAATAATAATAATAATCTTGACAATCTTGACTTTCGGCATTAATAAATAAAGAAATTATCTATAAAGCATTAAATATGTCAGTAGAATATTATTATAAATATTTCAAGGAAAGGTGGCAAATTTTGTACACTCTAATGTCACATTTAATCTTAAATATAAATTTGATTTCATGTTTTGTCCAAGCTCAGCTGGCATTGAACCTAAGGACGAGTAGCAATAATATTGTTGTTCTATCTTTTCAGTAATCAAAGCATACATGCACTAATATTGCTATAGAGAATTTCTTAACAGTTTTTAGTGATAGAAATCGTGCTAATCCCGTCATTATTCCCAATAAAAGAACATTTTTAGCATGAGAAATGTATTGTCCTAACTTAGGATTATAACTCAATTGAGTGGAAAGTGGACTGTATTGCTTTGCCGTTTAATATACTAGAACAATTCCCGTCCCAAAGGTGCATGTTTGGAAGGGACCGGATTTTATGATGTGTGGAGCAACCTGCTATAATTGTCATCTAAAATAATTTTCTGTACGTCGTACGAAACTACGGCTTCGAAGTATTTCGGTTACTTCTCTTCAGTTTTGTCAATTTAGATATTTTATATATAAATTTAGATAATTTTAAAGAGCGGAAGTCAAGAGAGATAATTTATAGAGACATTGAAGAAAGATCTATAATCTGAAATTTTTTATTTATTTTTATTAGATTTCTCGAGAACCGCTGATCCAAACAACTATGCACTGCCTTGTGTGCTGACTAATATATGTGGCAAATGTCAACTTTGTACAAGTAATTGGCGAGTGATGAGGTAGTACACACACACACACACACACACACACACACACACACACACACACACACACACACACACAGGGATTTCTTCAACTGTAGTTAGATGAGTCAAACTGACATAAGATCACGCATTGACGTTACAAGTGAGACCAAAATGGACCCTCATCTAACAAAGCATATTAGAGATCTAACCTTTTAACAAGAAAATGTATTGAGGTACCAATTTAGAGTAAAAAGAAAAAGAAAAAAAGGAATAATAGGCTACTTAAGATCGATTTTCGTTTCAATAATTAAACATTTTCATCAAATTTAAACATTGAGAAAAAAACTCTTTTCACACATCAATATGAATATTCAAAGAAAAAATCAATGATTTTGTTGAAAATAAAAACTTGTATAGAGTTTTTACCAATTTTGCAAAAAGTATTAAGGAAAGTGTATTCGTATATATTGCTATGAACAGCTGAAAAGCCATTTACTACTATTTATTTTATAAGTTAGGGTGGAGGAGTGTGGGACCACCCAAGTAAAGTTTAATGTGTGAACAAACTATAAAATTCACTACTAAAGTGGAGTCTGATTTTGTGCAAAAGTCGGCTCCTAGAATTTCCCACCAAAATAAAACCGCCAACATATAACAGCAATAATTCAAATACAAAAATAAGTTGGCAATTTGTTAGCCAATCAGACGCAAAGATCAGAAAACACAAATCTGCTCGTTTGGAGCCTACCGGGAGATTTAAAAGGGAGTCGACTTTAACCACAATACGGAAGACTACAAGGAGACTACTAGAGACGACACGGGAGACAGTTGTCAACTCAGCAGGTATTACGAAATGCCTTGACGACTGTCGCACGCAATTGATTACCTTACTCTACCACACTATTCAACGTGAGTACTTTTGCCACACACACACACACACACACACACACACACACACACACACACAACCACAAACAATTCACTACATACAAACATCAATGGACCTTACGAACTCTATTCTTTATGACAACTTTTCCGTAGTAAAATATTTTCATTCTTTTACCTATAAGGAAAAAATCACGAACTTCGACCTATGAACATTTTTGAACTCTTTTGGCCGAACAATCACCTTTACTTTCATAAAATAAAACTAACATGAAACACTGTTGTTCTATGAATAAATTTGTTATATGTTACATACATATTCGTCTTTTTAGTCATTTCATTGAACCTTAAACAAAGTCAATTACAATTATTATTATAAGCAGAAATATCCTGCTGTCGCAGGAGTAGGATGTTTTCTATTAACAACTGAGAAATTAATTTGTTCATAAATGATTTTGTATGATGTAAGAGTATTTTGATGGTCAAGAAAAATTGACGGATTCCGTCAATTTTTCTTTGAAATTTGGCTGGCAGCTATCAATAGCAATAAACATTAAACAGACCGGCTCATTTTATTGCCGACATTGTAATTTTAGCAGACAACAAAGTGGGGTTCCGTACAATTAGCATTCCGATTACCAGAAAAAATATTGTACAACATATTTGCGTGTTCTCTCGGATTCATTTTTGAGTCTTAATTTTGTTTTACAATTAGCCGAAATTCCTAATTTTTTTCTACTTTCACAGAAATTTGTTTTAATAAGAATCAGATATAGTGAAAAATAATATTTTCAACAGAGTTTATTATGGTATATTACAGGGTATGAAATAAGAAAAATTGTCACTGCACAAGTTTACTACTAACATAATTATGGAGTTAGATAAAATGCACACTTAGCAAAACCGCTACAATAGTATCATTTCATTACTGCACAAAATGATCATTACACATTTTGGCGACACTGCACGCTGCACATTTTGTGAATGGACAGTGAAATGAACCAAGAAATTCATATTAAAATATATAGTCCGAGCCCCCCCCCCCCCATGATTCTACATTTAGGGTACCAAAATGTTACTTTGAAATTTCCTTGTAAAATCCTGAAATACCTATAAATTAATTATTCTATGGCAAAATAAAGTGTATTTTTGAATTCCTCATGTCTGAGAACCATGATGCAGCCTTTTAAAGTATTCAGATATGTCAACTGCGGGGGCAAAATATACAATTCTGTTTTTTTGGTGTGTGCTGGCGGTCATTTTGTTTTATGCAAATGAGGTAGTTCTTCCCAACTTCTTCTTAGGAACATCTTTTTTTCTGAAAGAGGACATCCTAAGGAACATTTTGGTACCCTAAATGTCGAATAATAAACATTAACTGCGAATTTCTATCAGAAAATAACATTTTCTATATAAACTGTAATGATTCAGAATAAATGATTCAGAATAAAATTGCAATAAATAAATATTATTAAAATTATTTGACAATTATTTTAAAGCAAACATACCGCAAATAGTGGGGGCATCACGAAAATAGACAATAGATAACAGATAATTAAAAAAAATGATGCAACTATTAAGAAGGAACTCAATACTTTATATAATACTAAAACGCTGGTTATGTTTGTCTGCATGTGCCCTTTAGATAGTCAGAGTGTCTGAATCAAGGTACACCTATAATGCGCTAACTTTCGGAATACAAATAAAAATCCGGGTGATTTTAAGGAGTTTTAGAAGAGAATTTAATTTACCGCAAATTGTCGTAGGATATAATTGATTAAAATACTATTTAATTCAATATTGCGACTACCCCGCTTTGGGCCATGTTTCGAAACGGTTTACTATTAGAAATATTATTTGTCTCCCTCAATCCTCAATCTTTCTTCCTGCCCCCAAAATAAAGTTAAGGGGTTAAAACTGCACACTTTCCCATTGATTGAGACAAGACCAATGAGAAGCGCTTAAAATGGGACCGCGGACTTCAAAATCCCTTTCCTTCTCTCTTCGCAATGAAAGTTAGCAGTTCAGTCCCCAAAAAGGGGGAAGACCCTTTTTTGAGGTCTTGTCAGCACGGCTTGCTGACAAGACCTCAAAAAAGGGTCTTCCCCCTTTTTGGGGACTGAACTGCTAACTTTCATACTGATTTTACATCTACTCCAAACTACACAGCAAAATGTCAGGACGAGTCAAAGGAGGTAAAGTTAAGGGAAAGAGCAAGACCCGCCCAACCAGTGCCGGACTTCAATTCCCCATCCACCGTCTTCTGCATAAAGACTACTATGCCAAGAACGGTGCCCCCGTTCACATGGCCGCCGTCATGGAGAAACTGATCACGCCGCTGAGATTCTCGAATTGGCAGGAAATGCTGCCAGAGACAACAAGAAATCCAGAATCATCCCCCGTCACGCCACAACCGGCCAACCGAAATGACGAAGTATTGAACATTTGTTAGCTGGAGTGTTAGCCACGACATCTGTGAGTGTTTCTCCACGCGAAATCCCACCTTTTTCGCAACCCAACAACCCCCCAAATCCCAAAACCAAACCCAACCAACGCTACCTTCCCTCTATATCTTTTATCTATCCTTTTCTCTTCTTATGTAATAAAGATTGGATTATCTTGAACCAAAAAACCTGTTGCATTGTTGTTCTTTTTCTCACACTTTGAGTCAGCATGATCCCGTTCGCGCTAAACATACCCCTATGGAAGAAGGCTGGTTCTATCTTCCAAACTGGACACTACCGAGTACTTATGCAGAAACAGAGGTAACTAATGTCCGTGTCTCTCCTTTTTTATTAATTTTTTTTATTACTGTTACATTTTCGGTGATTTCAACCATTGGTTATATCTGCTACGGAGGACCAATCGCATAAAAATCTGTTTTTTCTTCTTTAGAAACTTGTTTCTTGTTTGCAAAGTTTTTAATAATTTTACAATTACAAAGACCAATCGCGTAAACTTTATTTTTTAAAATAATTTTTATAACAACGTTTACTCACCTTAGATGGGGTCATTTCTGAATTTAAAGGTTTAAAGGTATTATTAAAATTATTACAAAAAACTTTGCAAACAAAAACCAGATTTTTACGCGATTGGTCCTCCGTAGCAGAAATAGCCAATGGTTGAAATCACAAAAATGTAACAGTAACCCGTTTCGAAACATGGCCCCGTTTTGTTCTTTAAACTTTTCTTGCAGAAAATATAATATAAATAAAGGCGATGTCTTCGGATAAGCAATTTTCTTTTGATATTTAGGTCACAACCTAAGAAATGTGTCCTCGCGCGACAGCCATTATTGGTCTTCCGGGGGTCAGAACAATGAGCGTTCTCATTGACTGAAATCCAACCAATGAGAAGCCACCTAAGAAATCCACGAGGATTCACGAGGGAAATTTGAACAGAGCTTTCCTCTCTTTCGTTCCAGCAGCTAGCAGCGACAAGTCGCTGTAAAAAGGGGCTACTTGCCTCTCAACGGATCCCTTTGAATTGGGGTAATCTTTTAACCGGCTTTTGTCCCGGTCTGTTGATGGCTACCAATGACCAGAGGCCGTGGTAGCAGCCCCGAAATTCAACAGGCTTAATAAGCCATCTCTGGTTGTGGAGACCACATAAATTGAACTTATGAAAGAACATTGATGAAATTCGCTGATATCGAAATAGGGGCCTTTTGCGAAGGAAACGTTCTTAACGACCCCATTTGCAGAAGAGCTACTTATAGTTACGAAGCTGGAGAGAATCAAACATCTACCAAGAGATCTCCCCAAGAACATACCAGGTAAGATTGTAATATTTGTTTTAAATATTCTTGAGCCCGTCCGTAATTTCCCTAGTCGTTAGGTATTGCTACCCTGGCGAATCCCGTATGAATGTAAGAGACGTCTTATTATTGTTAAGACTATTAGCAATACTGTTCCTGTAGTTATTGGGTTAACTCTATATTTTGAAGCAGAGAGAAAAATCCCAACACTATATAACTATAATGCTGAACTAGACCCTCAGTTAGTGCCCGCCGGATGCCGTGTTGTTAATAGAACTTTTATTCTGACCATACTTTTTGGAGGAAAGATTGTTTTACATCTTATTCTGACGACACTATTTTTTGAAAGCTATTTTGCAATAAGTGGATTGTTTAAGAATCCAGTTTATTTTCCTATATCTCTAAGAACAGATTTTCTCTTGGTTTTTTTTAATTCATTTTGAAAATAACAGACTAAAAAAAATTATTTGATATTTCCAATGCGTAAACATTAAATAAGAAAAAAGAGAAAAGATGGATGACCAAAAAAATAATTTGTAATTGTACTTGGTTTTTCTTTCCAAACCGACGGAAGATCTAGCAAGGGACGTTAATCACATTTCGGTATGTCAGCCCGTTAGTCAGTGACGGCAATCGAAACCGTAGAACATGAAAGTTGGTGTTGTGTCCATAATAAACAGTAGAAGCAAGATTATAGGATTGAGACAGTCCTGACCACGGCAGTGTTTAGGTCTGCGAGGATACTGAGAAAGGTGCTGCTGATATGAATAGACTGGGAACAACTAACAGATATCTGGTCTGCATATAAATTAATAATGATAATAATGAACGAGCTAAAGTTATTTATCAACAATGAAAGAGAACTGGAAACACTGGTCAAAACATTGGAATGACATTCTGAATCGAGAAATGTGCAATGCTGGTGATGCACAAATAGAAACAGGAAGCAATAGACGTGTGCTGATTCAAACGCGCGGTGTTGTCTTCCGCCTTATTTCACACACACACTCGCATACGCCAGTAAGAACTCTTAGACACGAAAACATTATATTGACACTGTCGCAAAACCCACATGAAAACACGATACATGGACAATGGTCTTTCACACACACACACACACACACACACACACACACACACAATTAACTAAATCCATACATCCCTCGTTTGAATAAATGTTTCGTTTCTTTCTAAAGGTCGTCTCTTTCATTTTTCATTTGTTGCTGTTCGTTTCTTTTGTTCTGTTCATGACCGTATTCAAATGGAGTCATTCTTATCATTTTCACGAAACTTTAACTATGGAGAAATTTAACGTTAAAGCCGGCACGCACCTCTTCATCACAAAAGCTCCGATACCCAAATCATAGGTCGGATTTCTTTCCTCTACAAAACCCCGGGCGACCGGCACCCATCCCCCATAGAAGGAATACGCCTACCCAACAATGAAATCATTATCTTGATTCATTTTTTATTAGATCAAGCATTGTCAGCCATTATTCATTTTGACTAGTATTTCTTTCATTTTAATTTTAGTTACTTATCATCGCAACTGATAAATAAATAAATAAAGAGACTGATACTAACGACAGTGAGTAAAAAGCACAGATCAAAATAATGGTCTGAGTAGTTACGATGAAAAGCAACATTAAGAGGAAAATATACTAGTCAAAATTAATATTGATTGAAAATGCTACATCTAACGAAAGGTAAACCCAGATAATATTACTACTACAAGTAGTGTACGTAAAGAACAATAACAAATACAGTGTGAGTGATCAGGAAAAACAATATATGGCTTTAAAGGTTAGATGTGATCTTCTGCCAGCCGTAACAGTTATCGGTAGAGAGGTTTCCGTACATAAACGGGCTTCCTGAGGTAAAAAGGGGTGCAAGTTCGAGCCTTGCCCAGAGCTTATCCTTTATTTCCAATCTGCTCTGTTTAGGCGCTGCCGCAGACAGGAGAGTGTGAGTAGTTGCTATGAAAAACAACTAAAATTAATATGAAAGATATACTAATGGAAATTAATAAGTGAAATCATGAGACATTGAACAGATAAGAACTGTACAAATATCTTGGAATATTGGAGGCAGATTTGATTAAAAAGAGTGGGGCGGAATAGCCCAACAAACCAAGACAAATGTTCATTTTGTGATGAAAGCTCCAAATTTGACAGATGTGTTAATAAATATATTTGGATCAAAACTAGCCCCTTGGTGGCCGTGGCAGCTATTTTTCAAAATGGCCACCGGCGGTTGGTCAAACTTTCCTATCCCATTGGAACCACATGCAATGACGGACATAATCAAGATACTAGTAACCTTGAAAGCCAAATAAAATACTCACTCACATGTTTAAGGGTTAGAGTTGATCTTCTGCCAGCTGTAGAGCTCTCATAGCTCAAGTGGTAGAGCAGCTGGTATGGAAAACCAGGGATTCGAGTTCGAGTCTTGCATGCAGCACATGTTGCTTACACTAGATGTGCCCACCAAGTCACCGCAGCTACTTTATACATCCTGCAGTATCGGGGCTACAATATCCATGACAGAGATACAGAAGATGAGCCTTTGGGGTTTGACAAATGGTGCTCAAAGAAGAAGGAGAGCTGCCCTGAATTCCAGTATTGGGTAACCGTCATGACATTGGAGCTGTGTTTACTGGTCTATGTGCGATCCCTGCAACAGTCCTCCTTCAGCATGTACCTCGAATTATCCGACCGAGCTCGTCCCCTGGTTCTTTGCTCTGGGTCATACTAACTATGCCCGCTGGATCCTAGTTCATCTCCATGACATGACTGAACTACAAACAAGACACCCAGATGTTGCCAGAGAATTTAATGCTGGCAATTTCACCATTCAGAAGGCCTCAGCAATCCCCATCGATCAAGCACATGAGCAAAATAATACTTGCCCTGGTGCCTTCCAGTGATAGATGGTAGCTGGCCATGAGGTTGCAGCGCTAATTGAGAATTTTGAAGATGCACACCAGCTCATAGGAAGAGGTGCTCCATCTTGGCCAGACACCAAGTGTGCAGAAAGCATTTAGGAAAGATATCTGCTCACTCCTCAATGTAATGGAAGAGGAGAGCGAAGACCTTCTTGTCCTTATTAAGAAGGCATGGAAGATTAGCCAACAACAGTTCCAAACATTCACAAAGGAATGTTGTATGGAGAGAACAAAGCCCATTGATGCCACAATCTTCCGCAACTGGTTGAAATGGTTTGTTGGGCCATCGACAAAAACGGCAAGGAGAAATGGAAAGTCTTCTTTCAGCATGAGAACCAAGCATGGCACTCTCCGATGGATGAAGATTACGACATGGGACCAAGAGTGACCTTCTAACATGCCTGGAGGACATTTCTCCAGCTCAGACTAAAGTCCTTGATGCTACCTGTGTATCTTCTGATGGAGCGGCCATTATTCAGATGGTGAAGCCAGTAGTTGCCAAGTCAATTGATGAATATGACCAGCAAGTATTCATTCCTCTTCACATCTCTTCTGCTCAGTGTATCACGTGTAGACCTCGTTTGGGATACTTACAAGGATGACCTCCAGAAAGACACAGCAAGAGCCAAGCGATGCGATGCCCTTGTCATTGTCAAGTAGTTGTGAGGATAAAGAGAATTGTCTGGAGAAATCCCTGCGTCATACGTTTGCGCGTGTGGTACCCCATGCTAAACCGACAATGTATCACACCCTGTTCTCATGGTGGTTCTGGTAAATAGAAGCAAGAGCCAAGTGTGGAAATGGTGGGAAGGCTGCCATACAAGGAAAGTGGCAGAACTTGCTGCGGGTTGACAGCAACAAGATTCAGTTTCCTGTACAGGGTTCTCCTTCAGGCATTCTGTGTAGAAGACAAGAAGACAACGAACATTGAGAGCTTTGTAATTGATGGGGAGGGGATACCAAATAGTTGCGTGCCTCGGAGCAAAGATGTCATGTGCGCTTCCAATGTTCCATGCTCTGACAGGCTGCGACGCTGTATCTAGCTTTCCTGGACATGGAAAGAAGGCACCATAGTCAACATCGAAGTCACTTCCGGAACTGACAGAAGCACTACTGATGCTGTCACATACACCAATCAGAAGTTAGGAACCAACTAAGATTCTCGAGTCACTGCGAGACGATCCGTTTACTATATAAGCAAGCGACCTGGCCAAAATCAGGCAGACAGCCCTCACACACATATTCACCTTTTGCGTGCACAATATGTGTAATATACACATCACATATGCACTCACTCAAGGCAGGTAAGAAATTACGGACGTTACTTCTGTCGACACATTTACATACATTTGACAAAGACATTTCTATAGGACTGATTAAGCATACCTTTCCATATATAGACAAAGACTCGATCCTTATACTATATACGACTTATGTCCGTCCACACCTCGAGTACTGTGCACAGGCCTGGTCACCGTACTTGGAAAGATATCAAAAGTCTTTTAGAAAAAGTCCAAAGACGAGCAATTAAGTTAGTACCGGAATTAAAAAGTATGAGGATAGGCTAAAAGTGTTAGGGTTAACATCGTTAGAAAATAGGAGGGATCGTGGAGACTTAATAGACATGTTTAAGATTATGCGTGTTTTGGAAGTAGTAAACCCTGATGTATCTTTTACTAGAAGTGGGTACAAGGGACTGAGTGGCCACATATATACGGTAGAAGCAAATAGAAGTAGATTGAATATCAAACAATTCTTTTTTAGCCATAGAGTGGTAGGACTTTGGAATAGATTTAACAGAATATGTAGTGCTAGCAACAGATGTAAATGATTTTTAAGAAGAATTATGATGTTTATTACACCACCGCAAAAGGTCTGAGGCCCTAGACATTATGTAAATATGATTGTTATGACATGTGCTTGTATATACAAATTGTATACTTTTTGTTCACACTAAAATAAAATGTTCTAAAAAATGTTCTATCCATGGGACGCTCACTTCTCTTCTTATTCGCACAACACACTGAACACTGAACTCTTTCTTCCCAATTAAACTTTTTTCTAATGCTAGCAACACTTATTCAACTCTTTTGTATCTGTTAGTTCAATACATTTTTCTTGTTATTTCTATGTTAATATAAGCTTCACTCAGGAAAGCTTGGTACCACACGCAAGATACATTCCAGGTAAAGAGCGTGCGGTAAGGAGAATGCATTTAATAGCCTGGCACATTTTCTTACTAACATTTAGTAAAAACTGAGATGCCAATCTTTTTATGTATAACTGAGATAATTTATGTATTATTAAATTGCATCTTAATGTTGGCAAAAACTTTGCTGCTAAAATTTCAGGTCTATTAAAAGCAAATACAAAATACAGACTTTATTTTGCTGTCAACAAAACATGTACATAAACTTAAAGTTATGTAAACAGTAACCAAACATATTGAAAGATATCAAAACTTTACAAGTATTTTAGTGAATTAATTAGATTTGACAGAAAATAAGTTTTATTACTGTCCCATGTATTCATCATGTAGATGCTTATAGTAACGCGTCATTACTAATAATGGAGTGAATTAAGAAGTTGAGATACTGTTACGCTAAGTGAAGCACGGACTGCGTACCGTACAAAGCACCAGCGTGCAGTAGCCAGTATCAGAACAAATTATCTATGAGATATTGATGACCATGCATGAAAACTTGCATCCCAGAAATGACGTTGTTAGACTTTAGGTGAAAAGAAGGATGAAGAGAACTGGTCAGCATTGAAGATTGTGTCAACTCGGCTATCAAAGGGAGAGTAATGAGAAACTGATCATGATATACAGAAGCTGCAACAGAACAAATTTTGGATCAGAAAATAAAAGGGCCTAATTGCGCCCGTGTCATCATTAATAGTAGACCAGAATAAGTATATTAGAACAAACTACATTACAGCTAAGATATATAAGACGCAACAGTATAGTAACGGTTAATCATATAATAAGTGAATGCAGCAAATCAGCTAGGAAGGCATACAAAATAAACATTGTATATGAATGGCGATTCACCTAGATTTGTGCAAACGATTGGAATTCGACCATGCTATATTGGTCCATGAGCCAGACACCCAACATTCCAATATCGGTACCAAATTAGGGGCAAAGGATGACGATGATTTCTGGAATGTATTGGATCCCTAAACATAGAAAATAAATGATAGCCTTGTATAACTATGGGTTTTTATGTTTTATTGACGTTGTTGTGGCCTTTAGGCAAAATGTGCATTTTCCCAAATAATCAATTATTGGTTCGCAACAACCTTTGTGTGAAGTTTATTTTTGGAACTAGGAATCCCAAAATAACACTGTTCTTTATTTAATGATATGACAAATACAGAGAAAAAATACAATATAGAAAATAGAAAAATGTACTCTCGCAGCACCATGTTTGCTATTTGTGACCCATTTTTCAGGTTAAAAAGTAAAGAAAAATGTATATAAAACCTGGAGTGGGATAAACATACTACATAAACATTATCAACAATATCTGAAATTATTAAAACAATCTGAAGAAATCAGTAAAAGTCTATATTTGTTCACAATAATAGTAGTAATGGACCAAGCACTATATGCAAAAACATCTGAAATTATCTGGAAGCAGAATGAAGTATACTTCAACACAATTCTTCGCATGGGTGTTTTTCACAGTATCTGCAATTTCATGTCAATTCTTGGAAAATAAATTACAGGATGGAAGATTTTCTGATATTTGTATCGAATCTGGCATACATGGAGGAGGTTCAGTAAACGGTGTGATGAATGGAAACATGTATAATAGAGGTTTGGGTGTCTTACGTTGACATGGTAATGGAGATACTGCTAATAGTATTGGATATACAACTGGATCCAAGTGGCAAGAATGATATGATATTTGTTGTCCTTTTGGATAGACCATGGGGTTACGGTACTTTCCTCTACATCACTTTAGCAAATACCAGTTTTGTCTGAATCACTTTGGTCTAAAATAACTTTTGTCTCCAAAAGTTCTCAATGAATTTCAATGAAATTTTGTCGAATGGTGAACCATTAGCTAATTGAATTTTGGATTGAGAGGAATAGAATCCACCCCAAAGATCCATCAATTCTTCCTTAACCCATGACCAACTATTCGACAAAATGTCATTGAAATACATTTGGAGATATTGTGGGAACAAAAGTGATTTTAGACAAAACTGATATTTGCTAAAGTGATGTAGACGAAGGTTCTGTACTCCAAACAGACCCAGGTACACCGACTGCAATTGGAAGAGGTTGGAAATTGATTGAAGTACATGGGAAAAAAAAATTAGCTATAACTGGATGGAGGGTCTGCTAGTTCCTCAGCTTGTCCTCGATCTACTTGGGTGCAAGTGTTCCAAAGGATGTAAGTTGCCTAAGAATATTTTGCATTGTAAAAAGGATATTTTACGACTAGAAATATCCTCCTTCTTCTTCTTCTTCTTCTTCTTCTTCT
>VCCN01005320.1:14822-29033 GCA_006491835.1 Architeuthis dux | reverse complement strand
TTGCCTTCATGGAACGGTACTTGAATAATCAAAGAGAGAAAATCTCTCTCTAAGTTGTAACCTAATATCAGAATAACTTATTTGAACCCTTGAATATGTAAATTTGAGGGCTAAGGGCAAACTGCATTGCAAAACCAGATTAACAATATATTAATTTTATTTAACTTCATTCATAAAAAGAAAGATTCTCTTCCAATACTGCGTTGCTCTAGACTAGTGACTCGTAAGGTCAATGTCGTCGCAACATATATCACTATATAATCATTGTTTTACTATCATTGACGTCCAAATTCATAACAATCTCGCATTCCGATGCTCATACACCAAAGCATATACAGCGTTGAATATACGTATGTTTCACACACACACACACACACACACACACACACACACACACACACACACACACACACACACACACACACAGAGTACAAATTTACGTTTTAACTATATGTGATAAATCAAATCCTTTTCCCTTCTTTTTTCAATTGAATTATTTTAATTCCTTTTCTTTCCTCTCCTCCCGCCCGCAGGAAAGTTAAAAAAAACCTTTCTACCGGCTTCCCAGAAACAGAATATCACACAATGACTGTTAGCTGATCAACATGAGACAGATCTGGTGTTGAATCTACGGAAACTGAGAAGTACTTGGCAGTTTTAAGTTCTGCTAGACTATAATTCTTAACATATTTTGCCAGCAGCAGAACAATTACTTTGTAGATGGTTGGTGATAAGTATATCTGAGTACTACTTCCAGGATTGCCAAATTCTTTAAGGTGACCCATCAAAATGGATCAAATTATGCAATAAGTTCCATAATTCCTAAAAGATTCCCATTATGCTAGGATCCTATGATCTCCTCACTACCCCTAAATGCCAGGCCTCTCTCAGCTAGAAACGCTGTCACGACCACAACACGACGCAATACTTCAGTTCAGTATTTATTGTTTTCCTGCACTTGGTTTTTCAATCGCTGTCAACATGAGGAGATTCCCTACATCGACAATTGAACTTTATTAATTTAATCAAAACAATTGAAGGCGTTATAATGAAATGAATGTATAGGGGAGTGGCTGCTAGAAGGGGCCCGGGGCAATTTCCTACTTTGCCCCTTTCTAAATCCGGCCTTGGGTACATGTCCGGTGGGGATGTTTCACCTGTAGCTAAGCGGAAAAGGCATTCTCAATGTTCTGACACTATCAGGTCCAGAACATTGACGATGGTGACTCCAGAAACTCAATGAGGGCCATTTCCAGAGATTAGAACTGTGGTGCACGAGGACATCCGATACAAGTCGTATGTGATGACAAGCTATGACAAGACACATGAACATTACTGTTCCGCTCAAAGCGGTTACACAACAAGGTAAAAAACACTGAAGAACCTGGAATGCTCTGGTTTTTCGGAAAAAAACTTCAACCAGGACCAACAGGTGAACAGGAAGAATGACAGGTGGCTATGTGCAGATCCTTCTGGGTTCCCCAAGGTTATACATATCAAGCTTCCAGCATCTGTTATGGTTTTAGGTGTCGTGTGTAACGAAGGACATGTCATGCCACCCCACTTCTTTCCACAGTTGTTAAGCCCTGGATTGAAGGAGTAGCCAATGGAAGACCGTACGTGTTCCAGCAAAACTCTGCCCCTTCTAACAAAACCAAGAATGGATGGATGATAATTTTCATGTGACCTCTAACATGTGGCCTCCCAACTCGCCAGATTTAAATCCCCTGGACTACTACGTGTGGAGCGTTGTTGAGTGGGAGACCAATCAACATCCCCACAATACCAAAGATTCACTGAAGGCCGCCATTGTCAAGATAATGTCACAAATGAATGATGACCATTTGATTCGGGCATGCCAACGCTTCCGATCCCGCATTCAATCAGTCATTGATGCCGAAGGCGGTTATATAGAATAAACTTGTAAAATAGCTATTTAAGAACACGTGTACAAATCCTCCTGAAAATATATTTGTTTTTTGCTCAGATATGTTTGTTTTGACTAGGCACCCTGAGCCTTTTAAACTTTATCAAGTTAACTCTAATGAAATAACAAAGAAAATTCAAGATTATCTTAACGAGAGTGTAGTAACATATATATATATATATATATATATATATATCATGCGTATATACATATGTATATATTCATACATACAATTATACCTACATGCATATATACATTCATACACGCATCCATTGATCTATATGTGAATACATCGGAAAAGGTTAATCACCCTTTGAATAAGTTGTTACACATGAAATGAGCAATTAGCAGGAATGGAAAAATAAGGTCTCAACTTTTTGTTGATTCTTTACTGTTTTGATCGTAAAATCAAAATCTCATGTGGTTTCAGCTCCTAATCTAAAAAGAAATCACAGGTTTCGGGAGTCTACCAAGTTGCCACTCGATCACTATCAGTGCAAATCTTAGTCTTTGATCGCAGCCTCTGAGCGAAACATTTTATGACATTGGCATCTCCTGAGAGGCCTCTTGAGGTGTTAAACCAAAAACTACACGCTAAGGAGTCTGATATATACTAAGAAAAATAAAGGAATAGTTTCCACCTATTTTATTAATAGTTTTCTGGAAAGATTTTTCACTTGCGCAGAACCAGAAAATGTATTAAATGTTTTAAAATTCCAACGCCGACTTCACATGTCGCTTTCACAATAAACACTCGAGAAAAGGATTTCATATCAAAATGCCTAAAGTTCTATTAATGGTACAGTCACACACACACACACACACACACACACACACACACACACACAATAAAGAAAGAAAGATGTTCTTTAATATATGTCAGGTGGGTGGCGAGTGCGAAAACTGGTTTGAGTGTATTGAGAGTACTAACTGGCAGGTTGTGCAACCGATTCTTGGCATGAGTGTTCCACACCCTCCGGGAGATTGGCGCACACACCCGGACAGACCTGCACAGGCCCGCTCGCATCCTCAGACAGGTCAACGTAGTCCACACAGCCTTTCGTGTGACCGTTACTGAAATGTTTGAAATCGGAAATTCTTTCAAACCTAAACAATATTTGTCAATCCCTCGGTTTGTGAAGACAAAAATGTCGAAATCGACTACGGATGCATAAAATGGCTAAAACAAAGTGACTTAACTGAAACCGTACAAATGGCTAATTGTATTAAATAATGATTGTTAATTTTAAAGTTCCACACAGTCACTCAATCGATGTTAAAAACGGCGCACAAATTTTGTTGTAGTTTTGAACCCTAAATGAAATTCTATTTTGTTGGTGTGTGCTGGTGGCCATTTTGTTTTATGCAAATGAGGTAGTTCTTCCCAACTTTTTTCATGGGGACATATTTTTTCTGAAAGAGGACATCCTAAGGAATATTTTAGTACCCTAAATGTAGAATCATGGTGGAGGGTGCACGGTCGGCCCTGCTGGCCCACGTCCTATTTCCCTTTCACTTTCGACCCTTAAAAGTAAAGAAAAGGTTCCCCTTCACTTTTAACTCTTAAAAGTGGGAAAGAATGTTTCACTTCACTTTTGACCCCTGCAAGTGGGAAAAAAGTTCCCCTTCACTTTTGATCCCTAAATGTGGGGAAAAAGTTTCCTCTAATTTTGACCCCTAACATTTCAAACTCCGATCGAGTCTGTTTACGTTCACTTCGCATTAAAAAGGGCATGGATCCATCTCTTCTCTCCCAATTATGGGTTAAATAGCAGGGCAGACTAGACTCTCTAGCCCTTGGAAGGCAAGCAGTGTAGGACAACTCTGATTACAAACCATGGCGTGAATCCCTCTTAAGTCCGTTGGATGCCCACTTTGACGTCTTTCCGCTAACTCCGTGTCGCGCTCCGTTTTAATTTGGACTACATCAACGCGGCCGTGAGATGGATTCTGTCGACTGGGCATCCTAGGATATCCATACGCTTGCGCCTTGGAGGGCTCACTTCAGACAGAAAAAATGCCTTCTTCTATTACTCAGAATACTATTACTATTTCTACTTACCTACTAATTTATAAAACGGCTCATTATTCTGTCTTTAAGTTTGCGAATATTGCTAAAGTTCTAGCGTCTAAATGCATAAAAGGGCAATGCGGTTCTATATACTTTACTTAATAAATATAGAACACACACTGTCGAACTGGAGGATAAGCCTCCGCAGAGTTTAAGATGCAATAGTCTTTCCTCATATATATCTTTTTTAATACGTATGTATGAGCAACATTTATGCGTTGCCAGTCACTCTTCCAACAGAAAAAGAAATCGTCAAGTCAGTTTTAATTCTGCGTCAATTGGAGAATTTCAAACAGGACATAACCTGGGGCTTCCAAAAATGCTATCATGGCTCAAAAGGATCTATCAAATGCACCTGGCTATAGAATCTTAGTAATATCGTTTGTGCACGTTTCTGCAGAATGCACATTCGACCCGGTTCCCGGTTCCGAGATAGGATACTATTGGTATTAAGGGCCTATGGAAATCTGAGGTTACTTTGATTGAAATCAGTTGTAGTCAATCCATCATACTGGGTTTGGTGCGACCTTACACCACCACTACCCATGAAAATAATACGACCAGGAAATATGGGGCACAAATTCAACAGTTGTGCTTCATGACCGGCATGTGCTCCCTTGATTTCCTCCATGAGGGACCCCGTCCTCATTTTGCAACTGTTGGCCACACTTCCGGCTTGTATTGATGGCCTAAAGGAGGGACAAGGATCGTTATTAAGTGATTGTTGGCCGACGAAAGAGAAATAATAAATTAGTTATCTACTGTTACTTCAAAAGTAAACGATCCATTAGAGGATACAGGCAATGCATGCTTACAACATGGAGAGAAAAGACCCCCAGTACAAGCATCTAGCCAGCGTCTTACCGACCGAACCGAACAAAATTTGAAAAGAAACTGGATATCTGACCTAGAGTTGCCGGAAATCCGTGAGAGAATCGAGAATAAATAAAATCTTGAAAACGACGGAAACAGAAAGAAATGAAATAAGAACCCAGACTGAAATACAAGACTAAAACCATATTCAGAAACGGCCACCTTAACTGACGAAGGAAAAGTCCAAATACAAATATTGAAAAAAAATCGATGCACACGAAGAAGAAACCATAACCATCCCGTAGGGACCAGGATTGGAAAAGAGTAAAAGCTGCAACCGAACACGTCAATGGGCTTTTACAACATGTTAAAACTAATGATATAACAGAACTCGCCGACCGTATCTACGCTAGTGCAAAACTGGCGACGGAAATGTTTATAACGCAAAAAAAACTCGACTAATAATAACAGACTGTCTTGGGAAATAAGATTAGAATGACATATCTCCAAACAACAAAGGCACGCAAGACTACCGAAGGCATATCTAACAAGAATGGACCACGAGTCAGACACAAGATAAAACAAAAAGGGATACACGCTGCAGTGGGGGAAAATACACAAAAAAGTCTCAAAAAGTATAAACAAAAAGAACAATGAAAGGAAATTTTACAAAGACATACACGGGAGAGGAGAGGGAACATAGCCAGACGCTACAGATACAAATAAATTCTGGAATGAAATATGGGGATACCGAAAGAAAAACAACGAAGCACCAGAATGGTTAACCAACATTTAAAAAGATCTCCTTAGCAGAGGGAGAAAGCATAGAGTTAAATACAATAACCCTGACAAACGCACTACTAAAAATAGCCAACTGAAAAGCACCAGGGCCTGATTGGACCCACGGATATTGGTTTAAGAAGTTCATCATGCTACACGATAGACTGGTCCATCAACTGCAAAACTAAGGTGAAGTCCAAGAAGCGTTCATCCAAAAATACACCGAATGGTGAACCCTGGTGAGCAACTACAGACAGTTCACGTGCCTATCGTTGATATGGAATATCTTGACCGGACAAATAGTACAGTAAAGATACGACTCCTTGAAAATCAGAGGACTCTTACCAGGAAAACAGAAAGGATGCAGGAGAGGGACCAAAGAACCAAATGGCCTGCTCTACATTGAACATATGATTTTCAAGAAGAAAAGAACGTTGCAATGGGATGGATTGACTACATAAAGGCATAGCTGGATACTTGAATGTCTCAGGATATTCAGAATTAACGAATCAGTGGTGAGATTCGTTGCTAAGTTCATGGAAAACCGGATAGTAGACTTGACCATCAAAAGAGGTATTTTTTAGAGGGACTCACTCACTACTATTTTCCCAATCGCCCAAGGAAAATTTGACAGTTAATTAAAGCGAAATAAAATGCTCTAACCAGACAATCCCAATTAGATATTCTGGAAGCAACCGTTTTTCTTTCTATTGTAGAGTTGCTGGTTCATTCGGTTCGACCCTCATTTCGTTGCTTCATTTTATTCGATTCTTTCTTGATTTCTTTTCGTGATGCCAAATCATTTTGTCTAAGTTTACATAAAATATAACTGTTGCCTTCATGTCTAGGCCAGTAGTACCTATACCAATAGCATCATCCAGATGGAATAATTATCGACTCTAATTTCTTCTTAAATTTACATTGATATAGAAGTTTCTTCTTTTAAAGTAGTTCTTTCTAATTTTGTTTCTCATATATTCTTATTGCGCTCAAAATGTCAGAAAATATTGATAGTATAGTCATGAAATGGTGAATTTAAAAGCTAGGTGCTTGTAGAAGAGAGCAAATTCAATATTAATTATCCCAACAGATCGGAACACTAAACTAGAATATTGGTATTGCAGGTCAGTAAAATATACTGATACCATTTCATTTTGTATTATATATTTATTATTCATTTATGTGCTTTATGTACTCGAGCCAGTGTTTTCAGATATATTCAAAATTTAACTATTCCCACCGGTAGCCCAAAAATAGTGTTTTGGTAAAACAAAATTTCAAATTTCGAGAAACTAAACTAAGAAATAGACCAAGTAAAATAATTGTGATAAAACAATCTATTTTCAAAGTAATACTTCAAGTGGCAGAGTCGCACCCAATGTGAATTGTCCCACAACGCAAATGAAAGGTAACTATTTCATATCATATGAAAGAATATGTCGCCATTAGCGATAGATTCGTTTAAAAACAGATAAAAACAGCGATTCGTATTTTCATACTACAGTTTTAAGAGAGGTAAAAGGTGAACAGTAGTGACGGCAATAGAACGATAACAATAT
Organism: Architeuthis dux; assembly: GCA_006491835.1. Classification (NCBI taxonomy): domain Eukaryota; kingdom Metazoa; phylum Mollusca; class Cephalopoda; order Oegopsida; family Architeuthidae; genus Architeuthis; species Architeuthis dux. The sequence goes on along the minus strand of VCCN01005320.1, from coordinate 21,883 downwards.
CTGACCTTGTTGCTGAATATAAAATAAAATAAAATAGGACAAATAGTAAATAGTAACCCTCTTTGGATAACACTTCTTTGAATAAAATTTAAACCTAAAGCAAAAATAAAAAGACCTGTTTTAAAAAAAATAGAAAATATGCTTGACTGTCATTCCATAATAGGCAAGCATTTAGAACAACTTTCATTATGGGAAAAGTAGAGCTAATATGAATTAAGGCAAGCCATAATTCTGCTGAATCTGATGAGGAGATAAATTAACGCGTGGGTTTTCTAAGAATTGCTTTCGCGTAGCCCCATACAATAATCATATTTTGGTGTGGAGAATGGCGTGTGTCGTAAGTTTAAGGCGAATTGTTGTCACTTGCTCTTAAATCTACTGCGTGGGCTATTAAACAAGATCCTCATCATTAACACTATACTACTATTACTATGACAACAACTACTAATAAAAATAGTTATAACAGTAAAGAAAATGAAAATGCTGCAATGCGATTCGGGGGAAAACCAGGGCTACAAAGCAATATTACATAGCCTGTAATTGCTTTGGGAAGATAGACAAGTTTTTTCCAGGTGGGGTGAGGTAAATGGGCGAGGTTGGATATTTGAAAAGCTGTAATAAATTTCTTGTGTGAAGATAATGGACACAAGAAGGCGTTGCTCGTTGGAGAAAAATGAAGCGAATAATAAAGAGCAATAGAAATTCAATCCGTGACAGGTTTCATAGTTAAGATGAATAAAAAATGGGAAAGAGGAAACCATTTGAGTTGACGTTCCCCAAAGGTTACATTGGATGATGAGTCTTCAAAGTGATTCGGCGAAGAAACACGAGAAATTGCACTAGAAAAGCGCAGGCATATAAACCAACAAATGGAGACTCACACACAAAAATATGTATTTTTCACACTTTAACCTCTGTATCTGTTAGTCTTACTTTCTCATATGAATATGTTTATAAGCATACAATGAAGAAGATAAATAAGGTAGAGAAGCTAAGAGCGACTAGAAGAGAAAATATAAAGGAGAAAATCGATGATAAAGAAGGTAGGGGCAAGTTGGTACATTTCCCAGTTAGATGGCTGTAACTTTCTATGAAATTAACTCATTAAAACGCAAATATGACCAAAAGTTACTATGGAAAAGAGACTTCCTTTGAATGGGTCGTTTAAATCTGACACATTAGATAAGTTTATTATATTATCATTTAAACATTTGGAAAAAAGTGTATCATCCAACTCCACCAGTGGGATAGTTGGTACAACCTGATGCGAAAAGTTGCTATTAGGTACATATGTGATGAATATATTGTTATAATTGAGAATATACATGTCTAAATCAGGCTGAAGTATTAACAGTAATAGAAAATGTATTTGAGTAAAAAGTAAGAGCATTGTAATAAGGTGGAAGATGGAAAAAACAATAATAAGAAAAGAATGACGACACCGAACAGAACTCTGACACTCTTTCCCAATAAAATGGAAATAAATATCAAAACAACATCAGTAGCAAATTCTCATAAACATGGACTTGTAAATGGAGATAATATCGATGTAATTAAAACCATTATTCTTAATATATCTGACTAGATTGGTAGGTTAACGATATAAAACAATGAGGATCGTGGCGTAGTAATCTCTAGGTGGTCGTAGTAGAGACGATAAACTAATAGTAGCAGCGGTAGTAATAGTACTAAGTGCCTGAGTACTGAAAGTAAGCTTGTTGATATTAGAGAGATAGAACGGGTAATGTTAGTGATACGCGCTTTCTCTCTTTGTCTGTTCCTGCAATAGTAGGAGGGTTGAAAATGCATGGTTTGCACATGGTAATAATGCAATGAGAATAAAGAATACAAATACATTGCAACAATAATAAGAAGTGTATTTATTACAGAAGACATAACAATAAAGTAGTTCTCAGCTGTTGAGAAGAAGAAGAAGAAGAAGAAAAAATGCATTTAAAGAGCTCCGGTTACTACTTAGTAAGTGTCCTTAGTTTGTTGAAGATGTTAAGGAAGAGAGTGTGTGTGTATGTGTGAATGCGTACGGACGTAATCGAAATTTGGGAAAGGTGGAACCATCATGGATTTGTCAGACGACAAATCAGACTGAACAAAGAATGAAGAATACTCCGTCTTCTTCATTCTTGAAGAGGTGAGTAGAGGTGTGAGACTGGTCGAAATATCGTCCGTTGGAATGGGTTTCGTCAAAGTTCCTAGTTAAGATGTAAGGTGACAAAGATACAAGCGTTTGCCAGACTTGTTGTCTACAAAGGGTATCATGTTTCGAGTGGCTTGTTTCCATGTTCCGAAAGGTTGGTTATCTAAAAGCACTGTCAGACAAGATAACTTTATTTCTCGGAATAAAAACCTGGGTGTTCTTAAGGGAGATTTGTGCGTCAAGTGGTTTCACTTGTTGACCGGAGTTTGTGAGTGCACACATACATATGTGTCCGTTACAGACTACGCTATCATCAACCGCACATTACAGCATGAACTAGGCACACGTATGTCAAAGTAGAAACGTTACTTACCAGGGTGAAAATGTGGCTAACAGTCGCACTATCAAGTGGTGGGAACAAAAGTTAAAGCAAGTTATTCAACCTGCATCATATACCAACTAGCCCCGATCTCTCCTAAATATTAGATCAAAACGGAAGAAGAAACGGGGAAGAGCTGAAAACTAACAAGATGGAGAACTAAATGAAGGATTTAAAGAAGAGAGATGAATAAATTAAAATGAGTAAAGATAAAAACTAAGAAACAATTAAAATTAGTGTAAATATTAGTGTGACAATTGGCCTAAGATATTATTCAAATCGGCCGTGAACAAGTCGGCCCGGACAGTTCGTACCTGGACAAGTCGGCCACGGACAACTCGGCCGCCAATATTTCAAACAAGGACATTTCGGTCCATTGACAATAACTTTCTATCCCCATGGACATTTGACAAAAGAAAAGACTGAAACTTGTAACCTATCAATTTTATCGTAAAAATCTTTGTATTATTAATAAGAAGAAAAATTGAGTTGTCCGCGGCCGACCTGACTAGGTCCGAACTGTCTGGGCCGACTTGTCCACGACAGATTTGTCCTAGATTCGTGATAACGCATTCTAAAATGTAACACTTGACTGCAACGGCGACGGATCATTAAACGAATACAGTATTTATGTTTTTTTAACAAAATGGGGGGAATCCTGTTTTTTTCTTATAAGTTATAAGTATGAACATGATAGGAAATTTTAAAATCTGGCAAAAATCAGCATATTATTCAATTTTAATAAAATGTTCGATACTTTTCCACTCCAAATCTCGGAGAAGAATAATTTTTTCATTTGATTCCTTCCCCACCTTTTGTTAATTTGATGATTTTTACACATTTTACAGATACATCCCCCGAGATACTAATTATGTTTACCTTTTTTAGAATAATATTCAGGGAAATCTGGAACGGAACGGGATTAAAAAAAAGGAAAATTAAGTGAAATAATGTTTTTTTCAGCAAATGTTTAGTTTTATTCGATTCATTATAATTCAAGCTTTTAATCTGTGAAAAAAACAACACTTATCAATATTTGCTTAGAAAGGTTGACCGATGATAAAATTATCTGGATTTGAAAATAAGTTTTTTGGGGTAGATTTTTAACTACGGATATTTAAATTTAAAAAAAACAACATTTCTTTCTTTCATATGTCAATTATAATTATAACCTACATTTTGACTGTTAAAAATTCGATGAAAATAATAATGGCGTCATTATTAATTTCTTTCGCTGAATGTAGAAAACTTCGAATTTTTAACAGTCAAAATGTACGTTATAATTAATGAAAATATTTCTTTTTTGTTCAGACAAACACTCGGGCTATTTTATTTCTAGAAAAACATTAAACAAATCGAGAACGGAATTTTGTAAATTTTGATCAAAATGTATTAGATTTTAAAAAAATCAGCTATCGATTTTCTGGTGAAAATGTTTTGTCCATTTTTGTTCATACCTACTATGTTATCCGTTGGGATGTGTTATATTTGCATGAATATTTTTGTAAAATTCACTTCTTTTAGTTTAGGTGTGCATAGACTTGCGGAAAAGTTCACCAACCTTATCCCGGTCCACATACTACGCAAGGTACTGTCGACTAAATGAAAACTCACCTACTCCCAGGACCATACTTTGACCCGGCGCTACAGGATGTAAAAAGAAACCTTGGTTATAGGAAAAGAATGCATGGCATATGGACTGGCATGGGAATGTTCCAAATACCTGAACAACGCTTGGTGGATCAAAAGCCCAGATAATGAAAAGGACATAGTTGATAGAGCTTGCACTGGAAGAGATTAGAAGGGTTATGGCGGATGCTCGGTAATTGGTGAAAGCAGGGATGAGCAATTTGATAGAGAGAGAGAAATTGATATTGATGAAGTGAAGCAAATAATACGAGTTCGTTCGTTGAGGACAGTGATAAAAATGTATTAGATGAAGAACAGCAAGCAATATTGCATCAGTTGAAAGAAAACCAGGGAAGAGAACGAACGAGACTACCGGCATTAAGAGGAGTAGTAGACAGGAAAAGATTATCAGATGCAGTGAATAAGGTGAATGAAGTGCTCAGCGAAGTGAAGGTAATAGATATCACTGAAGTAAATGAGCTTATATACTGTGGAGCTGTACAAGTGACGGAAATGCTGGGTGTAAAGACATGTAGAAACGAAAGGTAAGAGCCTTTGTGGAGAAGAAGGCTGGAAAACCAACTAAGAGAATTGAACATAGATCTTTCAAGAATTAACAGGCTTAAAGAAACATATGAAGAAAAAGCAGAAAACATATAACAACACAGATGTGAAGAGAATACAGACAGCTGAACGCAGGCAAAATAAAGAGATACACTCAGAGAATATCTCAATTTCAGCAAAACAAGACTATTTAGCAACAACGAAGGGAGGTTCTATCAACAATTAAACAGTGATAAGGATAGGGAGGAAAATGAAGCACCAGACCCAGAAGAAGCAAAATCATTCTGGTTTGATATATGGAGTAACGGAGGAAGATGGTTCCAGGAATTTCATGAAGAGGTAAAGGAAGTGGGGAATCAAGAGGAGATTACCATCACAGAGAACACCAGGACCGGATGGTGTCCAGGGGTTTTGGTTGAAGATATTTAAAAGTATGCATTCCCAGCTAGCATTAACTCTAACGCGATGTTTAGAGGAAGGCAAAATACCACTGCGGATGACAAAGGATAACACAGTGCTTATATAGAAGCACAAAGTTAAAGGCACACTTGTAAGCAACTATCGTTCAATAACATGCCTTTCACTTGCATGGAAATTGTTAACAGGAATATTCACGGACGAAATATACAAACACCTACAGGGACAAAAAATACTACCAGAAGATGCCGGAGAAAGTCGAAAGGATACCGGTGATCTACTCTATATAGATAGCATGATTCTAAAGGAAGTAAACAAATCGGAGGGAAAATGTGTCAATGGTGTGGGTGGACTATCGCAAAGCATATGACATGGAGCCGCACTCTTGGCTAATGGAATGTTTAGAAGCCATCAAAGTAAGTGAGTTGATTTTTCAAGGGGATTCTTTATACAAGTATTCTGAGAAAAGTAGCACCCGGAGATGAGTTCACATCAAACAAGACTAAAATCAATCACTTGCTGTATATTATTGCACGGGAAGAACGACAAAGATATTGAATCATTAATTCAGACTGTCAGAATTTACAGCTCTGACATAGGAATGGAATTTGGCCTTGAAAAGTGCGATTCACTTGTCATGAAAAGGGGAGAGATTGTTGATTCTGATGGCATTGAGTTGTCAGATAGCAAACTATTAAGAAGCTAACAAGCAAACAAAATGTATAAGTATCCAGGTGTTCTACAGTCAGATGGTACGAAGACATCAGAAATGAAGGAAAGAGTAAGCAAGAGTATAAAGCGAAAAGTGAGGAAAGTGTTAGAGACAAAGTTAAACGGAAATAACATTGTTAAAGCGATTAATGTTTGGGCTGTTCCACAGGTCAGATACTCTGTTCTCTTCCTAGACTGGAGAAAACAATGGATACACAAATTGGATAGACGAACTAGGAAGATAATGACAATGCACAAAACATTTCATCCGAAGAGTAATGTGGATCGATTGTATATTTCACGTAAAGAAGGTGGTAGAGGGCTTCTCAGTGTTGAAGGCACGATAAAGAAGGTACATACAGAAGAGCGGGGAGCGACTGTTGTGTGCGGCTAGGAGACCAGGTATGGAAGCTAGGGAAACAGTAAAAGAATATAAAGACCAAAGAGCAAAGAAGCGCAAAGAAAACTGGAAAGCAAAAATCCGGCATGGACAGTTCATTCGACAAACGGAGGACATTGCTGGATAGGAAAGATGGAAATGGCTAAGAAAAGGCGGTATTAAGCGGGAGACGGAAACGCTCATACTAGCAGCTTAAGAGCAAGCCATTAAGACGAACCTCATCAAAGCCGAGGTCGACAAAACACGAGAGGATAGTAAATGTAGAATGTGCGGCGAAGTTGATGAAAGTATCAATCACATCATTAGCGAGTGCAGCAAAATGGCCCCAAAAGAATATAAACGTCGACATGATTTGGTGGGGGAAGGATTCATTGGGAAATATACTGGAAATTTAAGATACACGCAAGTAAAAAGTGGTATAACCATCAACCAGAAAGTGTTGTTGAAAATGATACTTGCAAAATACTGTGGGACTTTAATATTCAGACCGATCATCTGATTGAAGCTAGGAGGCCAGGTTTAATAATTATCAACAAAAAAGAGAATAATTGTATCATTGTTAATTTTGCCATCCCATATGATAGCCGAACAGAATCTAAGGAGAAAGAATAGATTTAAATTTTACCAGAACTTAAAGAGAGGGCTCCAAAAACTATGGAAAGATAGTCCCTATAGACATCGGGGTACTGGGAACACCATAAAAAGACACCAAAAGGAGATTGAATTAAGATTGGAACTGAAAACCTGCAGAAGACATCTTACACTCTGCCAGGATCCTAAGAAAGGTCCTTGAAAATTGAGGAGAC
>VCCN01005317.1:893957-917494 GCA_006491835.1 Architeuthis dux | reverse complement strand
ATCTATCTATCTATCGCAGTCTGTTTATATCTATCTATCTATTAGAAATCGACAACCAAAACTGTCAACACCGGTTTCTTCAGTTTTTAGTTGGTCAGGCCGCACCAATGGAGCTAGAGGGCTGACAATCTAAACATTTCTTCCTTACTATATCTAGAATAAACTTTTTAAAAATAAATTATACCTCAACCCCAATATGTTTTAAGTGCCCCCACTTAAAACATATTGGGGGTGGGGTCAATTTGAAATGTGAGTTCATGTAAAATTGCCGGGCAGCATTCACGCTTGTTTTCTTTTTGTTTTAAATTAGGACTTCTTTAGTGATCAGGCGAGAGAAGTAACTTATTCAATAATCACCCATTTTTCTGATTTTTTAATTGATCACCCCCAATACAGCATGCTGCCAAAAGACATTGGTCACATGACGGTTTCTATCGAGCGACTAACCAGACCTGTCTATCTATTTATCTTATGTCATATATGTGTGTGTGTGTGTGCATGTATGCGCTCGTGCCTCTATTTGTAAATATATCACCATGTTCATACCTCAATGCACAGATACGCCTACATATTTTGTACATGAAAAGCAACTTAAATGGCTAATTAGATAAAGAAATAATAAGAAATAAGAATCAGTCGGTAGGCATTTATGGAAAACGAATGCAATATCAAATAAACGGAAAACATTATTGGATTAATCTAAGGAAATTTGAGAAAGAAAGAGAACAATGTACTCAAAAACCCATTTCTTAGTTGAATTCCTTGCATAAAACGAACAGACGTTTAATTCTATTCGGAGGCTGATATTAGAAACCGTCCATCAAAACTGTCCACACACTCAACATAGCTGGCTATGTATGTATGTATTACAAGATTGTTCTACGGCCGTCTCAGCCTATTATGTTCTGCCGCCTATTAACGGAACATCTTGCCAAGGTAGGGCCGGACTGTGCACGCTCTGCTCCATGGAGGACACATGTGCTCTCCTGGAGGCCGCCTTACTCGTATCGAGTGGCAGCGATCATGTATGCGTGTATGTATGTATCACGTGTAATATATCATGTGGAGGTAGAGGGCTGAAATTTTAAACATTTACTCCCTATTATGTCGTTTTTTTGTTTTACGAAAATTACCCCCCAAAATAAGTCTCTAGGAGGGGCTCAATTTACGATGTAATTTTATGCTAAATCAGTCCCTTAGTCTGTGTCCGGCAGCAATCACGCTTGTTTTCTCTAAGTAGTAGTAGTAATCACCGCCCAACAACAGACGAGAGAAGAAACTTATTGATCACCCCCAACACGACATGCTGCCAAAGACGTCGGTCACGTGACGGTTTCTATTGAGTGACTAACCAGAGGCAGTTATTATTTTAAGATAAGCTAATTAAGGAAATTGATGTCGATTTCTGCTTTCAACTGAATATGCATAGAATGTATACATAAATAAAATAAGATAAATAGACATATAGATAAAGAAAATCCCGACCGTCACGAGCAGGTTTAGATATCTTTACAAATATGATCGGATGTGATTATAAAGGCATTTTTTCATGGCACATCAACTCGAATTTCTCCAATGAAGTCGTGCCAAACATTGTCTCTTTGAATCTGTTTGAGTCTTTAATTGAAAACCAGTCTTTGTCAAGTCTCATGTTTTAATTTAGTCGAAAGATTGGATTTCAAGTCGAAAAAGGGTAAACGTGATTAAAATCGGAAACAGGGCGGAGATTAAACTGAGTCAGGCACGAACAATCCGATAGAAACAAAATAATCAATAGATAGTCTAGTCATAAGAGCCAAAAAAAGGCCCTCTTTGTACACTTTTCTATACAAGAACCACAATTGGTATGCATATACATATGCCCATAGCGAGTCATTTCACAGGAAGCACATTGGTACCGCCCCCTGGTGGCAAGCCGTGCCACCTACATGTTCGGCACTAGGGTGGCTCAATAGGCTTCACTAAAATGATAATATCTCTGATTCTAATCTATATATTTTTTTATTCTGTTTGCAGATACAGACTCCTGAGAACATTATCCGAATATAATTTATTACATCTGCCAACGAAGTTGGAGAGGTATATGTATTCGGTTGCGTATTTCTCTCCGCCTGTCCACACGATATCTCCAAAAGTACTGGATGAATCTCAATGACATTTTGTGGAAAGATGGGAACTGCGGTACGGAAGAGTTGACCAAATATTGAGTTGGATCCAGGGATACTTTCCCGTTTTTCTTCATAAGTTTACGTATACGTTCATGACTGTCCATACGATATCTCCAAAAGTTATTAATGACATTTTGTGGAAGCGTACACAATAGGCTACGGAAGAAGTGATTCAATTCTGGGGCGGATACATGCACGATTATCTTCCCTACGTCATAGTTATATGTCCACACCTCACAAAACTGCCAGAATACCATATCTGTCCACACGATATCTCCAAAGGTTCTCAATGAATTTCAATGACATTTGATGGAAGAGTGGGCAATTATCTACGGAATCTTCTTCCATAGCTAATTGCCCACTCTTACATTTTTGGGTGGATCCATGCACAATTACCACCCCTACGTTGTAGCTATATGTTTATTTTCTCTTTACTCATACTTGAAAACTCTCCAGCATCATAAAAACCTCCAACTTCCTAGGTTAGCTAGATCTCTTCGAGGCAGCATCGAAAAGCGTTTGGATGCATATTCTGTAGAATAAATGTGTACTTAATCCCCCTGATTTGAAGTAGGTTTTGTGGATGATCAAGCATGTAAAAAAATACAACATCATGAGCAAACTATTCTGTACAAAAGGCATTTCACAACCAGATATCATCTTTGGTGGCAACTATCAAAGACATGGGCAATCTATTTGAAGAGAGCGGCAATGATCTCCTTGTGTTACACCCCATTGTAGATAGTGAAGTAGTCACCACATTGAAAACTATGGAAGATATTGGTCGGAAAGGATACCAGGAGCTTTGTCAAGATTGGTTCATAGACAGATCAAAGGCTGTGACAGATGTAATCTCAGAACAACATTGCATATACATATAGTGTCGCATGAGATTAAAATCAAAATCGAAATTCCAACTACAGGTGTCTGCACTTCAAGATGATTGTGATCTATTAGCACGTTTGTATGTCTCTTGTCAATCCAGATCAATTAAACTTTATGACTTCTTCAAAAATCATTCATACCATTCATCTCTTTTAGATCATGGTAACCTGAAGTTTGGCAATAAGTCTGACCTACTCACATATCTTGAGAGTCACACATGCCCCGTGTCAGGCTCACCACCAGCAGACACTGTGATATGTGATGGGCTTGCAGTGGTTCACTTTTAACTGGCTAAAGGTAACAAGACTTCCAATGACTATACGTGTCCCAAACATCAGAAAGCAGTTTCAGAGTGTTCACCGTGTTGATCTAGTCTGAGATATCTACCTCGCAGACAGTTTAAAAGCATATACACGCCAGATGCGAGGATGTGGCGTCAGAACTCGGGTCACTGGAAAAAACAAAAGTTCCACACAACTTCCTGCAAGATAATAACAAGAAAGAGTTGTTTGCTTTTCATAGTGAAGTAGTTCTGCAGGCTGTTCATGAAGATGTTGCAATATATGTCACTGATGGAGAGAATATATTATGTCACCCAGCAGCCGCAGAATCATTATCTGTGCAGCTGACGCAGTAAGGGCCGCAAGGACATCATGATAAGAACAGTTGATACTGATGTTGTTGCACTTGCAGTGGCACATTTGAATCGTCTTGGGATCAATAAGGTATGGATTGCTTTTGTTATGATATGCTGCAACGAAAGGGTCATCTCCAGGTCAACACCTGTGTGGAAACGGAGGTGACACGGTCACCTTAGGAAATAGGTATATGCGTGGGTGTCCAAAACAGGATGCCACTTGCGTAGGCGTTCAAGAAACCAAAACTCAGGACCCAAAAGAGACAGACATCAGCGGAGCCGAAAGGCACGAGGCCGCTGTCCCTGTTGGGGACAGACTGGCGGTTCTCTTTATCTTTCTCCCACTCTTCACTCTCCGGTCGACGAAGTGTATGCTGTGTATATTATGAAATAAAAATATGTCTCATATTTTTACAACCACGTATTCGAGTCTACTTTCTATCCAAGACCAGGACATTCGCCCCACTATAAAACACTTTTGGTACAGGCAAGACCTTCCACTACATTCCTGTCCATGACATTGTTGTAACACTAGGTGCCGCTAAAGCAGAGTCACTGATGCGGTTTCATGCATTTTCCGTCTGTGACACAGTGTCACCATTCTATGGAAAGGGCAAAAAACAGCCTTGGATGTATGGAAAGTCCTCCCGGAGGCAACAGCAGCATTCAAAGAAATATCAACAACACGCACATTTCTTCTGAGACACATGCTCAGCTGGAAACGTCTGTTATCCACACATATAACAGAACAAGTGCTGCATCTAGCATCATTGTTTGTAGAAAAGACCTATTTACAAGAAAGGGAACAGCATCGTGAAATCACTGCCACCTACCAAGGCAGCTATAGTTTAGCATATAAAACGTGCATGCTACCAGGCAGGTTATGCAAAGGGGGTGACACATGGATGCCATTCTGGACCACTCTTCCAGAAACATCTAAATGTTGCAGTGAACTAGTTAAGTGTAAATGTCAGAAAGGCTGTAAACGTCACTGTAGTTGTGTTGTATATTGGGGTGTCCTGGACTTGGAAAGAATGTACAAATATCTGGACATATTTTTATTACACAACATACATCTTTGTCGGCCGGGGAGTGAAGAGTGGGAGAGAGATGATAAAGAGAACCGCCAGTCTGTCCCCAGCAGGGACAGCGGTCTTGTGCCTTTCGGATCCGCTGATGTCTGCGTCCTCTTTGAGTGTCGAGATTTCTGTCCGCTCTCTTTGAGTGTCTGGTCTGCTTTATAGTTTCTCTAAGGCCTACGTGGTGTCACACGGTGTCAATCACCGGTCCCATCCTGTTTACAGCACTGATGCAATATACCTATTTCCTGAGGTGACTGGGTTCACTTACATTTCCGCCCCGGTGTCCGGAAACACATATCATAACAGTTGTTCGGGGGGTCAAGATGCCATGTACACCTGCTTGTGAATTAATATAAAACAACAGATGTGTATCTGAATGCTACAGAATGTGAGTAAGATGAGTGTCTTCAATTCATCATAATCTATTGATTGTAGACAAACATGAACGTGAATTATTTTGCATTTTTATGTGCTACAAAGAAACTGAAGATGTCAGCAGAGAACAGGAAAATGTAATATTGATATATATCTTGTTAACTAGTGTAGAAAAGGAAATACAACAATGTATTAATCATTTTTTGCTGCTTCTTCTATGTGCATTTATACTGTTTGGGAATGCTCGTCCAGAAATATTAGTCGAATCAATTCAATGTCACTAAATTATATTTAGAGAATGTTCTCAGGAGTCTATATCTGGAAACAGAATAAACATATATAAATTAGAGATATGATCATTTTAATCGAATATCGAATATGTAGGTGACGCCACCTGCCACCAGGGGGTGGGGGATTGCTTCCACACGGCAAAAGACTATCAATGGCCATATGGTATATGCGTACGAATGTTGGTGCTTGTATACAAAAGTGTACAGACATTTTACTTATCAACTAGACGAATATGAGCAGAACAGGCTGAATAGAATAGATATATATGAACAGATTTATATAGATGGATAGATAGATAGATAGATAAAGAGAGAACGTATGGATAAATAGGATGAGATTATGATAGATGGTTAGATAGATGCATAGATAATGAACAGACTTAGTTAGATAAGAACAGACATATATATATATATAGGGAGAGAGAGAGAGAGAGCGAGAGAGAGAGCGAGAGAGAGAGACAGACAAACAGGCATACATGATATTTCTTTATTGATCCACAACGAACTGTACAACTGGTTACGGTCTAATGAATTATTTTGACACAGTAGGGTGACAATTTGATGTACACGGATTATATATATATATATATATATATAGAGAGAGAGAGAGATAGATAGATAGATAGAGAGAGAGAGAGAGAGAGAGAGAGAGAGGGAGAGAGAGAGTGAGAGAGATAGATAATGAATAGATTGAGGTAGATAAGAACAGACAGATAGATAGACATACAGACAGACGACCAAACAAACAACGGTTTTTACAATTCAGAGCAGAGGTTATTCTCGATCCAATGAATCACAAAAGCGTGCGTCCAGTGAAACAATTGACTTCTTGAACATACTGGATTTCTTTTTCATACAAAACATTTATGAATAATGCAGAATATACGGAATTAAGTCAAAGTTCTTGAGTCGAATGGCCGAACAGTGGCGCCCCCTAGCGAAACATAATATGTGGTTGCGGTGCAAGCGGAAAAGGTTTTAGGCGTCGTATGCGTTTCCTCGTCAATGTTTGATGGAAACCTCATTGTCTCGAAGACGTCGGGAATCTGGGAAAGCGTCCACAGACGTCAGTGTCCAATTCCGTTTTGGAAAGCGATGAAAAGAGTAATATCCTGAAGAATATTCTATTCTTATCCGTCTTCAATCGATATTGCTGAGAAGCACAGAAGTTTTGGGAAGGCAGAACAGGTCGAAACAATAATGAAACTGGTGATCTATATATGAACGTATATATGTGTAACAGGTATACATATATGCATATATGTATATGCGTAGATATATACATACGATAATTAGAATACAGATATATAGATTTACAAGTATACCACGACTAGTACGGTTAATTCGTTTTAAAAGGTTTCCGTACTGTTCAAAACCGCACTGTTGAAGTCTTATTATAATTTAATGTGTTTTTTACAGTCTATACTTACATTAGTTGGTACAGCTATACCATAACTGTACTACATCAGAACCCGCACTAATAAAAACCGCACTATTAAAGGTCTTCCTGTACAGGGTGTCCCTAAAGTCTTTCAACATTTTATTTAATTGAAATATTAATAAATAACATCTTCAATGTGTTTTCCACCATTTGTGATGCAAAGTTCAATACGCTTTGCGAGATTCACATGAACCCGATGCATTAACTCCACATTTCCGTCAATTTGAGCACATTCATTTGTAATGCGTTCCCTCGGGTGTCTCGTATCTTTAATTTTCATTTAGTACACCTTCTCCATTACCATACCCCAGAAAAAGAAGTCAAGGGGGCTAAGGTCTGCTGAACGAGGAGACCATTCCACATGACCAAAAAATACAGTTAGTTATAAATAGTGATATTTCCTATGTGTCCAGACTTTAGGGACACCCTGTATATGCAGACCATATCTCTTCCCCAGAGTGATGGTCATGGACCATTGCTAATGTGTGAGTTCGATCAAAGCCCCTCCCCCCGGTCCTGGGCGGGTCATTGTCGTTGCCACTGTGCCATGCTAATCTCGATTTTGTAAATATCTACATCTTTAACAGGGCAGTGGCCACCGAGTGGTGTTTAGGAGGTTAGTCTGGTTCAATGTTGACAGAATAGTGGGTTCGATCCTCACTGATTGCTTCACTATTAGAGCCTCATGAAAGACTAAGCTAAGCTTATTAAAAAGGAGCCTGTGTAGAGCTATGGTTTTCCAGCCGATTATTGCCAATGGAGTGGGTTCATTTATTATAGTCATACAACATATGAGTCTAAATTTAGTACATGCTCATTCTTTTTTTATCCTTACTATAATTTGAGAAATCTCCGTCTGTATGTATGTATATGCAAAGCAACGACAATTGTTCATTATACAAAGTTGATATTCACCAGATATGTTGGTCAGCACACCGATTATTGCAGCGTCAAGTTTGGAATCGTTTGGATCAGCGGTTCTCGGGAAATATAATACAAATAATGCTGTATAGTGGGGTGTCCTGGACTTGGATAGAAAGGACACTCGAAGACTTGCTTGTAAAAATATCTGGACATATTTTTTATTACACAACATACATCTTTGTCGGCCGGAGAGTGCAGAGTGGGAGAGAGATGATAAGGAGAACCGCCAGCCTATCCCCTTATAGGTTTCTCTAAGGCCTACGTGGTGTGAATCACGGTGTCAATCACCGGTTCCCATTTCCTGTTTTGAACACTTACAATATTTAGACAATATACCTATTTCCTGAGGTATCTGGGTTCACTTACATTTCCGCCCAGGTGTCCGGAAACACATAACAATAAATCTAAAATTATCTATCTATAGTCTTTTTTGCTGTCAAATATTTTCTATAAAATGGACCTTTTATCTAAAATATACTAAGTCACCAGTGAATTGTTCTATAGAACGATTCAGGGGTTTTCTTTTGCCGAATTCTTCTATAATATACTATTAACGCCGATATTTCTGTTTTGATTGTTGCTATTAACGAATTCTTTTATAGAAAAAGATTAAATTAAATTATAGTTAGATGACGTAATGGCAGATAAGAGTATATTTTCTCACTTTTTATTTATAGATCTAAATTTAGATATAAAATATATAAATTAACAACACTGAAAAGAAGTAACCGAAATACTTCGAAGTCGTAGTTTCGTACAATGGACGGAAAATTATTTTACATAACAATAATAGCAGACACACACCATAAAATCCGGCCCGTTCCAAACATGCACCATCTGAACGAGCATGTCCTAGTTTATTTAGAGGCGAATTGGAACATCTACAAACATGTTTACATGTGACGATATGTGCGACCTGTTAATTAGATTTAATTAAAGCCCGCATTTAACGAAATTGGTAATTAAGTTAACACCAGAAAACTAAAATGTTCTCACGGCCTGGAAAAAGAATATATTTCCAACCAGGCTATTTAGTGTCAAAGGTCGTTACACCATGCGAAGATTTGCGCGTGGACATCACACTTTGATAACAAAACGGTCCGCTAATTGATTCGGACAGCTTATCTAACAAAATCAACACGCAGGCTTAAAAAGGACCCATTTTTGATTGTCAGTGAGAAGTTAGAGAGACGGGATTTTGGCCGTAAGGGTGAAGAACAGACGCCAGCCTTCGATCGTGTGTGAAGTTAATTAACCGTGACCAACACTCGCCTAAGTTTGTTAGTCTCTCCCTTTCTCTCTCTCCGTAACCGATTCGGCCATGTATACGTTATCGCCGGGCGAAATGTAAACATGTCCCTGTATATGTTTTGAAAGCTGCTAAGATATCTCCATCTGTCCGTGTACGAAAATAAACGAAAATAAACATATATACGCTATAAAGGAGACATCGGTAGTTTCATCCTTGGATTGCACGCTGTCCTATGCAATTTCTTCCCGCATGTTAATAACACTATGTCTGCATGTTAATAACAGCAATAGCACGATTACGCAACATACTGAATTGTAGATGATAGTTGCAGTTAAAACTATTGTATGTCGGTGACTTTTCAAGCGAATTAACTGGGGGGCTTATGTTAGTATTAAGGTTTTTTTACAGCATCTGCCTGCGTATAAGATGCATGTTTTACTTTCATGAGCATGTGTGTACTACTCCATAACGCAACTCATCCTAACCTTCTAATGTTACACGTGAAGCTGTCAGTGTTCGACCTCCTATCCACAATACCAGCACGTTGGATATACCGTAATGTATGGCTACTATGTTTTTGAACGAAAACGGTGAATCCTATAAGCAGACAAATAGATACAGTATTAACATACATTTGATAAAAGATAAAATATTAACAGACATTTGATAAAAGATAAAATATTAACACACATGTGAAATAAGGGAGTATACTGTGCATAAAATGAGCCGATCTGCGCTTGTGAGAGGCAGACAACAATGCGGATTTGGCATTGTAATATGAATAATTTACCGATAATCGTCTTGGGGTAGATTTTAGACAAACAAAGTATTTAAAACCTTCTCGTCTACACAATCTCAATACTGAAAATAGGTTTTTTATATTGTTCTGAGGTTCTGAGAAGCATTTTCATTATACTGAGACTTATTTAGAGTAATATCCTCCTCTTTGTTGTTTTAACAGAACCTTTTTGGTTGATGCGTTCTCTGGTCTTCCTACACTGATTAACATTATTCTATTCATTATTCGGACTAGTATCTTCACCTTTGTTGTTTATAATATAATGTTTCAGCCAGTGATGTATTCCTTGCACACTGCGCTGTCGGCTTGGGCCTATAATACGCCGACTGCATACCCTGCAGAGGGGTAAGATCCCGCCAAACAGGGGTCATCTGGTCGCAAGACTCTATTTGAAATAAATAAATAAATAACCTTTCACCAAAGTTGCAAGACTCTAGTTAAAAGAATAATAACCTTTCACCAAAGTCGCAAGATTCTAGTTAAAAAAATAACCTTTCACCAAAGTCGCAAGACTCTAGTTAAAAGAAAGATAATCTTTCACCAAAGTCGCAATACTCTAGTTAAAGAAATAATAACCTTTCACCAAAGTCACAAGATTCTAATTAAATAAAATAACCATTCACCAAAGTCGCAAGACTCTATTTCTTTCTGATTTTAAACTGATTTCGGCATTAAATGACTCATCAAGGGTTGATATGCCGCTAAACAAATCAATCAATCAATCAATCAATTCCTTGCACATTTTGTTATTGTTTTCTGAATTACTCGTACTGCCATCTTCATCTTTGTTTTTTATACTCCAACGTTTCGAACGAGTGATAGTTGCGAGTTAATAGATCCCTAGGAAAGGTACCAGATGTGACCAAAGAGAAAGGGATGAGAATAACATGCTTCTCTTGAATGAAATAATCTGTTCCGTCCAAAATTCTCCGGATTAGAATCACACCTGAGGAAGGCCGGAGTTTACGTGGCTAAAAACAACGAAGTTTATGATATAGTACGAAAGAATCATGCAATAGTCATCTATGTTGCGTTTGGGGGCCATTATTAAGTAAAACTTATTTATTTCTGGGTCGGACCGTGGGTAGCTGAAACTGCGGAAAATCAAACAGCAAATAAGGGGAACCACTGTGTTATCTCAATTTAATGAATACTTCTTGTTTTAAATAACTAAACCTTCTCGGAACGGTGAGTCGGTGTGAATTGTGGTTGGGTTCACTAATTCTCCTGGCCAACTCCTAGCCATTACACAAGCCCAAAATACAAAGTAAAGAAAGTTAATTTCTTTTTCCTTCATTAGCGACTGTGATTTTACTAAAGATATTGAGATTGACGAGCTACTCTAAAAAGACCAGCGCTACACTATATTTGTGCCTAAATACGAACATTAGAATGGAGAAGCCAACAAAGTGTAGGATTAAAAAACTCCAGTCGGTTAGAGCAGTATCTGCGTATTAGGTAGCTTCCAAGGGGGACGCGGGATCGATCCCCGCACGGATTCATAATGAATCATAATTCATAAGTTTCAAGGCAATTTGACCTTTCTCAGACTGAAAGATAAATGTTGGTCTTCGTGTAAACTTTGGAGTTTGTCTTTTTAATTGAGTGAATCATTTTGAGGAGAGCAAAAAGTTTGTTCCTTGAAACTTTTGGAGAAAATTAATTGAATGAAAAGGAAAGTTAGAAACGCAAATTTAAATCTCATTCCAAGAAAAATGCAATTTGAAAAGAAGGAAAAAAATGAAATAAAATCAATTATTTTCGTTTCAGATTTGCTTATTTGTTTTTGTTCATTTATTCACATTTCATTTTGCATTTAAAACCATTTTTTCATTTAATTATTTCCTTTTTCCTTTTGGCATATGTTTCTTCTTGAAATTGCTTTTTAGATTTATTAGAAACCATCACTCAAAACTGTCACTAAAACTGCCAAAATAGGTTTCTTCAGTTTTTAAGTTGGTCTGGCTATGTATGTATTGCGCGTACAGGCCACACCAGTGGTGCTGAACATTTAAACATTTACCCTTTATTATGTCTAAAAAAACGTTTTTTACTTTTAAATTCCCCACCCCTAAATAAGTTTTTAGTAAGGGTGTAAAATTTACAATGTAAGTGGATGCTAAATTAGTCCGTTAGTTTTTGTCCGGTAGCGTCCATGTAGCGTTCACGCTTGCTTTTTTTAAAAAAATCGAACTTTTTTAGTGATCACAGCCCAACAAAAAGAAAGAGCAGTAACTTATTCATTGATCATCACTTTTCGAACTTTTTAAACTGATCACCCCCAACACGGCATGCTGCCAAAATACCTTGGCCGCGTGACGGTTTCTACTGAATGAGTAACCTGACCTGTTTTTGTTTTAATTACTTCCTTTTTTTCTTTTGGTATATTTGTTTTTCTTTTTGAAATTGTTTCCAGATTATTTTTGTTTACCTTTTCACCGTGAGAGACCTTTGCAAATAAAGAATCTTTGAAATGTTCTCATGATATTCTTTCTTTTTTTTCAATTAGTCTTGTTGCAATTAAAAAGACAATTATGTCTCCTGTTGGGAAATCGATGCGTAGAAAGTATCTTTTTTTTTATCAGAAAGATATCTAATTGGAAGATTCTACTTGCTGTCGGCGTTCCTTTGCTCGTAGATGGCATTGTTGTCTGTGTTGTTTTGATAGACATAAGGTCGTCTGCTTTCTTCAAAAAGACATTGCTATAAGGTACAAACAAGGAATAACACATATCAACACTATTAATTTCTTTTGTAAAATCAACACAATATTGCTATAGTTTGAAGTTACTCCTACCCGTATATATTTAGTAGTTAAAATCACGTAAAGTGAAACTACGAATAAGTGGGACCTCTGTATAATCTAATTGCTTTGGATGACGAAGAATTAGGATAATATAAATACCAAGTATATCAACCCTAGAAAGAAATAATTCATAAGTTTCATTTAGTAATGGTCTAAAAGCGCAAGAATAGTGATGCGGGCAATTTGGATATGTCAAAGAGAAGCTTTCTTTAAGTGAAAACTTGATAAGGAAAGAAAAACATCCTATTCTGAATATCTACGGTAAGAACGAATCTTCTATCAGTCGCATAACTTTATTACAGTATATTGGTATACTTGTTCTATTTTATTATTAGTTATTGTTCATATCTTATTGTACCGAATTCATAAATTAAGCTTCATCATAGTTATGTATGTAAAAGAAAAACCAATGTATATATATATGGTTCGGTACTATCCGCAGTTTCAGCATCTGCTGAGCGTCTTGGAACATATCATCCGTGGATAAGAGGGGTCTTTTGTATGGTCAACTTTACTTCTTTAGTATGAGACAACCATGATGGCCTGCCTTGTGGCTGAAATTGTTGCGTTTTTCCCCTCCGGTGCCAGTGGTGGGTATTCAAGTCACAGTAAAATGCCAGGATATTGAATGCTGATTTTCTAGGCAGGCAGACCCTCTCTGCTTGGGAGATGAGTGTAACACAATCTTCGCCGCCGCATTTTCCCATTATTTGGATAATGTACTAAGCGATGCTAAGTAAATATCGAGTCAACCACGGTGGCTACATTGCTAGTGCTTTCGTAACCCTTTCAGATACTTGTAGCCGAGCTGGAAAAGCTGAACCTAATAAAGAACAAGCTTGACTGATGCAGGGTCAAACTCTACTCCTACTTCTATTCCGACTGAAGATGTTTACTGTAACTTTCGTATTGTATATATAATAAATAAATTCGTAAATATATAAGACTTGTCAGTTTACCTCAGTTGGTAAGAGAGATGCCTACCAATCAATTTGCCGTGATTTCACATCACGGTAGGGAAATGTTAATTTTATATATCAGTTTGGTTCAACGTAACGTGATAAAGAAACAGTGAGGAGTTTACTCCACTGAATTAGGTGAGGATTAGTTATTGTGCTTGTTCTTCTTGTTCTTCTTGTTCTTCTTGTTGTTACGGGGGAAACACAAAGTCAGTTCCAACTTGGACTGGAGTTTGACAAAAAGTTCTGGTCATTGATTACTGTCCAATTCCTTTTATGTTTACAGTTGGTTTTCCGCGTGAGTCAATATATATTTCTTAGTAAGGCGTGGGAGTTGTACCACCTCTGTCATCAAATGGGCTTACTGTGTATAGTGAAATAGAGATCAGCCTAAAATATCGGGCATACGGGTTGAAAGGGTTAATATAGTTGTCCAGCTAAAACGTCCAACCTCGAAGCAGAGGCGATTGGTCTGAGATTGCAATCACTTGTAGCTGAATCAGGATTCAAAACTACAATTCTCTTTCTTGAAGTGCATTCGAGCTGATATGAGGATTGCCTGACGGTTGGCAGCTCGGAAAATGGATTCGGCTGCTAGTTTGTGCTCACTTTGCATTAATGCCCTTGGGAAATGCATGAATCCATCTATTCTCTCTCCAGTTATGGGTAAATAGCTGGGTAGACTGGGCTCTTCAGCCTTTGTTGGGAACCAGTCTAGAGGAAAGACAACGCTGAATACAAACCGGGAATGTCCAAACCCTCCTCCCTCGTATTCCCGAAATGTACGGTTGACGGGTTTCCGGTGAATCTTCGACGGACCTAGCAAGTTCTGTCCGGATTTCACATATCGAAAGTTCTTCGAGGTTTGCGAAATAGACTTAGAGGCGACAAGCAGCCGAAGTGGCGTCACTCACTTCAACACCCCCATTTTTACCCATATATGGATTAATGCCTTTCCCAGGGGCATCAGGGCAAAGTGAACGCGGATTGTTTAAGTCGGAGTTTGAACTCGGCCGGCCGATTCCATTTTCCGTGCTGCTAACCGCTTTGCCATCAGTACGCCCACAGGGACAATAAAGGAGGATGAAAATGAAACAGGTCAGGTTAGTCACTCATGCGGTGTTGGGGGTGATCAATTAAAAAATTGGAAAAAGGGGTGATCAATAAATAACTTACTTCTCTCGCCTTTTGTTGGGCAGTGAACACTAAAACAACCGTCTATGCTGCCGGACACAAACTAAGGGATCAATTTCGCATAAACTTACATTGCAAATTGAACCCCCACTAAAAAACTATTTATTCAAAAGAAGTTTTTTTCTAGACATAATAGTTTTCAGCCCTCTATAGCCTCATTAGTGCGGCCTGTACGTGTTATACATACATAGCCAGCCAGCCAGACCAACTTAAAAACTGAAGAAACCTATGTTGACAGTTTTGGTGATGTTTTGGTGACAGTTTTGGCTGACGGTTTCTAATAAAAAGAAGAAGGACAGACAAATAACGAGAATACACCCACCCCCATGACACATCCAGTACAAGTGGAAAATTAAAAACAACAAAAGAGTTCTGGAGGGTTGGAGCACATGCCTTCTAAGGAAAATACTAAAGCAGAATTTACATTATTTGAAGCAATGACATTCAAATTCGAAACCTGCTTCATTGGTTGAATTCAAATTTGCTATTGGGAATCGGAAGTCTCTTCATCTGACCTTTGTCAGAATTTCTAAATTGCGTTGAAGATTGCCAATGACGTTTCTTTAAGAGAATCTGTAATCAGAATTAAAAATTGCCTGAACGACTCGAAACAAAACATTAGAGTTAACGACACAGTGGTAATACAATTGACATATTTTGTCTCTCGAAGCGAAAATATAAAATATTTTGTGAAAATGAATCTTTTAGTATATTGTTTAGTGTTTTTTGCCTGTTTTGGAATTCAGCAATATTGGCTTTAAAACAGGAAATCATGGAAATCTCTCTCTTAGCTTCTTTCTTTCTTTCTTTCTTTCCTTCCTTTCTCGGCCTTTCTTTCACCGTTATTCTTTGTTTTTCTCGGAACCTTTCATTTTTGCACAGCCTTCCTTTCTTTCTGTCTTTCTTTCTTTCATTTTTTCTTTCTTTCTCAGTCTTTGATTCATTCTTTCTTTCAACGTTGTGTCTTTTCCCCATTTTTCTTTCAATGCTACTGATCTTTTATTTAATGATTCTTTCTCTTTTCTTTCTTTTTCTTTCGCTTCCCATCAAAATGAATTGCATTCTACTCATCGTCTGGTTCAATCATTTCACTTTTCCACACCCGCACACATAGAATGAGAGTTGATGCTCTCCCATTCATGAATAAACATTTATTACACTTTTACTCTCTTGTGGTTGTCAGACTCCAGTCCACGTCTGGGGTTAACTTTGTTTTTTACCGTAACAAGAACAATCCCCACCAAAATTAGGGGAGGAAACATTAACATTCCCGTACCGTGCTTTGAAACCAGGACCAATTGATTGGTAGCTGGTCTATCACCAACTGAGCTAAATTGACACGTCGTACATACCTAGGAAATTTATCTTACAGATATGCAAGGGATTATTTCATTCTAATAAATAAATACATTTATACTAAAAAATATTTATACTTTTTTATTTGTTATATATAGAACACAAACGTTGCCGTAATCATCTTCAGTCGGAATAGAAGTTTGAGTGGAGTTTGACCCAGCAGCAGCCAGGCTTGTTCACTCGTTTGCTGTTCCTCTCTCTTTTCCCCTCTTTTGAATTTTACTCTTTCTTTCATTTATTCTGCTTTTTCCTTTCTCCCTTACGTATTCTTGTAATAGTATGACGAGTACGGGTAACTTAATTAGGTGTATTTACTGTCTCTAAGAAAGGAAATTATTAATTAACTTGTATTCGTCGACAATTCATTTTAGCTTGTAATAAGAAAATCAAACGTCTTCATAACATGTTCTCACGCTAAAAAAAAGTAAAAATAATGAATCTTGTTTCCCATGCACGGCGCCTGTTCGTGTCAGAGGTCAAATGACCGGTTCACAGCAGGAGAAGGGATAGGGATTTTGCGAAAGGACCCCTGTGGGGTTGGGGCCATATTTTGGTCATTAGATTCTTCCTAGGGATGTATGTGGTAAGATCACTGCTCAAAGGCAGATGGTGTGGGCAGATAAGTGAAGTTAATGGAAATGAAGGCGATAGGACCCCCTGTGGGTTTTGCGACGCAAGTTAGTAGATTATGATCTTATGAGTGACGATTCAAACACATTAACGGTGAAAAAGAAAACAAGAAAGAAAATGAAGCGATAATGTAAATCGATGCGTATAAATGGGGCTATCATCGCGTGACAGTCAGAGACACAGGGTTAGCGACGGCCCTACGGCAAGACCTTTCGGGTCCTGTCAAGCAAAGTCGGTTAGTCGGCAAACTAATTAATATTAAATTAATAGTTTTTACTTAAATCAAACGTAACCAATACTTGAATACGTCTCACCTGCTCCAAGGAAGAAGTAGACAACTTACATAACACTCTGAGAGACTATAAATATACTCATCGATTTTGATAATTATAATCATCGATTTTAATAATTACATTTATCAATTTTGACATTTTTTGATTTTGATAATTTTACATTTCTCGATTTTGATAATTGTATTTATCGATTTTGATAATCACATTTTGAATGGAAACTATTCAACAATAAAAAGAATGACCATCTATCCTAACTGACTTGAATATATAATGGAATGGAAACAGAATATTTTTGCATGGGGTATATTTATGGATTGAACTTTGGAATGACGTTATGGAAAAGGCAATAAAAAAACAATCAATGTATCACAGTAACAACACCTGTTGCGTTACCAGGTGCATTTCAGTACATGCATGGCACTTTAAATGCATGCAGGCCTCTTCACGGGTGGGCGCAAACCAGTTTCAGGAACACAGCAAGTCCATGTCGAAGATCATCACACCACCAACGGAAACACGGGGGTGGGGGAGACAAGATGTTATTAAGTGCATTTATATGCTGATGAATGTGGGAAGAAAGTTAAAGCTTCGTGCGTGTAGACAACTGTTTCTCGTCGGAGAAAAGTAAATACGACAAAACTCCATTTTATGTCAAATAATGCAGAGTTCCGTTTATTCAGTTTCAGTGCATTAGCATCAAGACGCAAAATGAAACTCGGTAAGCAAGAGGTAAACTGTACTCAGACTTAGACTGGAGTTAACTAGTCACTACTTCGTCATTGTAATAGTCGTCTAAGTTCGCTTCTTAATCTTTCTTATAACCCTAGAACTGCTGGCTCTCTACTGTTTCAAAACAACTATTCTGGTATCCCACCACCAGTCAAAACAGGCCAAGCAAAACCTAGATAGCCTTTAAAGTCTTCTCTAAGTTTTCCCAAGACAATCTAAGATCGACTAATGTATTTTAAACGAGACAAGGGTAATCGGTCTGAGCAAAAGTTGCGATAAAAAGCTACTAATAAGATTTAAGATGAAAGTTTTTAATGGGGGGAGGGGGTTCAATCCACAATGTAAGTTAATGCTAAAAGGGTCCATTAGTTTGTGGCCAGCAGCATCCACGCTTGTTTTTTTGTTTTAAATTCGGACTTTTTAGCGATACAACAAAAGACGAGAGAAGTAACACATTCGTTGATCACCTCTTTTTCTAATGTTTTAATTGATCACCCTCAACAAGCCAAATGCTGCCAAAAGACGTTGGTCACGGTTTCTATTAAGTGACTAACCAGAACTTTTGTTGGTAAATTTAGGAAGAAAAACTGCGGTTTAAAATGTCAATCTCATTCTCTCTCTCTCGCTCTCTCTCTCTTTCTCTCTCTCTCTCCCCCTCGACCATCAACATCCCCAGAGGTTTCTCTTTGAAACTTCGAATATCACAGTGGCACTCGCACATCTAACGCAATAGAAACACCCTGTTCCAATGATTTCTGGACTTTCACATTCAATCGACCGATCCATTCTGCAACCTTACTCAGGTGTACAATCCACAAGAAAGCAGGAGGTCATTATCATTCCAAGATACGTTCATATTGATTTCATTTTGTTTGTCGCTTTTGTCGTTACTGTAATGTTCTTGTTGTGTTTATGTGCCTTTGTTGTTCTTTCTGTGGTAGCTGTGTAAGTTTAGAATGCGTTTTGATTCGTAATCGTGTTTAAGCGTGTTAAGAAAGGATAAAACGAAAGACACATGTTGATAAGAGCTATGGTTGACCTGAACTGAGCCTTCCCCGTTCCTACTTCCGGTCCGCGCTTTCTGGGACCGGACACGGAATGGGGGCTGCTGGGTGCTTGCTTCGGCATGTTTATTGATTTAATACAACATACATATGTATAAATATTATAGTTACCATATCGTTTTGTTTGATCCATTCAACTGTCTTCTCCAGATGTACAATCCGTAAGAAAAGAGATGAGTCTTTTTTTCTCCAGATATGGTAGCGAACAGAAAAGAAACTGTGGCGGATATACGTGTTGCTGGGAAAGAGCTGATCCGATCAGTATACTTGCCACTGTTTCTTTCCAATTCCCTAGAAGACTGCAAAGGGAATGTATAGCAGTTATTTGCAGAGAAAAATAAAACAATCCTGTGAGGAATAGAGTTATGAAGTTGCCTGAAATGTGACAGAAGATAGCAGAACAAAACCGTGAGTATGTTATTCGATAAAGTTAATACAATTAGATAAAAAAAACGTTTGTCTTTTATATTTATTTAACAGACCGAACAAACCTTTCACCTAACTCAATAGAACATTCACCACCTCTGAAGCAATTATAGATTTCATCAGAAACTGATGCTCAAATCTTCGGTACATTATAAACCATTTGTTGTATTTTACAAATCTTTTCTTAATAATTCCTAATGGCCAAAAGCCAGACTTAAATCTTCAGACCTCTCCATCGTCGTTCCCAACTTCCGCTCACAAAGCTATCCATACAGATATGTATTATTCTATTCATACACATCGGATACCATATTATTTCCGTTAACGTGTCTGTAAATCTTAGAGAAGAAATGCATGTACAGCCTCTGATCACAAAAGACGGGAAGTAATTAAGACGTTATCGGAATATTTAATGAGCAATTAAGGAGAGGAACTGTTGAATAAAGGAGAAATACGTTGATTTAATGTCTTTGTTGTAACTCGTTTTGCAGGAGAAAATGTAAAAACTTTAGTTGTTTACCAAATTAAGACATATGAAATGGTCTGGAAAAAAGTATTGTAAATTTCGCTGATAGACAATGCAAAACAATGTCTAGCAACTTACACACACAGACCATTACTACCGAAGTGAGTTCGATCATCACTGAGTGCCCTTCGTTATTAGCCGTGTGTCATGCTAAGCTAAGCTGAATAAACACCTATATACACTTGAGCGTGGATGCTTTGCTGTAGAGCAGTTATTAACAAGCTAGTGATTTTAATCCTCACTGAGCGCCATACACTTGTGGTTCTGTGTGATAGTAAACTAGTATCATCGACCATTCCTACTCTAGTGTGTTTAATCCTCGGTGAGTAACCATCTATTTTGAGCATTGTATTCAGCTAAGATTAACTTAACATATACCTTGGTATCTGCCACAGAGTGATGGCTAGAAGACCATTCCTACTCTAGTGTGTTTGATCCGCAGTGGGTAACCATCTATTTTGAGCCTTGTGTCAAGCTAAGCTTAACTTAGCATATACCTTGGTATCTGCCACATAGTGATGACTAGAAGACCATTCCTACTCCAGTGTGTTTGATCCGCAGTGGGTAACCATTTATTTTGAGCCTTGTGTCAAGCTAAGCTTAACTTAACATATACCTTGGTATCTGCCACAGAGTCTTGTAGTGAGCATAGTTCCATCTAAGCTGCGCGCGTGTGGTCTCGGACACACGTTTTCCAACCAGCACACAAAGGAGATTAATGCGCACACAAAAGGTTACTTACCTAAAATAATGTATTTATTAATAATTATACAATACTAGTATAGCATAGTCATGCTTATTGAAAATAATCCCATAGCTAACTGTTTCCGTGAGTTCCAAATACCACATTTGTACCTCACTAATTTCCTTAGATAACTTTTCTTAATTAAATATATTACTTCATAGAATGCAATCGTACTTGTATTATATTAAAACCTGCTAATACAGTTTTAGCCATGAGAGATAGGCTGTTCCAAAATGATCTTAAAACAATTTCAAGTTTACAGTTACACAAGCATTCAATGTGCACATACTTTTCTCTCAGGAAAAACACTGTACATTAAAGAGTATATTGGTATATGTGTGCAATTTCTACTGTTATGCGCTTTCTGTCAGATTAAGTTTAACATACTATATATTTACTAGTATAGTTCTCCTCCTTAGAGCGATGGTTAGCAAGTAATTTCCACCACTATTTGGGGTCAGAATTTAAGCCCAGCTAAAATCCAGGATTCAAAATACTCATGTTCAAAGCAAGTCTTCTTCATTTGGAATATTGGCACAATACAATCTTACCCACATTTCACCCAACTTATTGATCCAACCTCGTATGTTCAAATCCGAATGTAGGCGTGTGTTTACTGGATTTTGCGAAAGGACCCCTGT
The DNA here is from genome assembly GCA_006491835.1 of Architeuthis dux. NCBI lineage: Eukaryota > Metazoa > Mollusca > Cephalopoda > Oegopsida > Architeuthidae > Architeuthis > Architeuthis dux. The sequence continues at coordinate 896,272 of VCCN01005317.1, read as the reverse complement.
GGGGTTAGTGCCATATTTTGGTCATTATATTAGTCTGGTTATCTTCTTAGGGATGTTTGTGGTAAGCCATGAGAGATAGGCTGTGCACAAATTATCTTGAAACAAGTTTACAGTTACACAAGCATTCAGTGTGCACATACTTTTGTCTCAGGAAAAAACACTGCACAACATAAGATTTTTCCGCACACTGAAAACTAAATATTAGAGGGTATATTGGTAGTGAGAGCAATTTCTACTGTTGTGGACTTTCTGTCACATTAGGTTAACATACTATATATTTACTAATATAGTTATCTGCCTTAGAGCGATGGTTAGCAAGTATTTCCACCACTATTTGGGGTCAGAATTTAACCCCAGCTAAAATCCAGGAATCGGAATACTCATTTTCAAGGCAAGTCTTCTTCATTTGGAATATTGGCACTATACAATCTTATCCACATTTCACCCGACTTATTAATCCAATCTCGGACGTTTAAATCCAAATGTAGGCGTGCGTTTACTGGAAATACTTAGCGAAATTTTCATAAATACGTTACTCGGCAAAAATGAATCGTATCATAAGGACTGATTTGACCGAGCACCGCTAAAGAAGCTAACATATTTTACTTTCATACTGCAATGACTATTTGAGTTTTTTTAACAAAACGATTATTTTTTTATTAAATCAAATATAGTAAACCATTTTTATTATTTTTTGACTGCTATTTACCCTCATCTTAATTTTTAGTATTTTAAAAAAAAATCACAATGTGTAAAATGGTTTAACGAATAATAATAGCTTTTATTTATTTTATTGTAATTAAAAAAAAACAACTAAAAGTTAAGTAAATAGTATTTAAAAATTAATAAAAATAGTTTATAATATTTCGTCTAAATAAAAATTAAATAATAAAATAATCGATCGTTTCTTTACTAAAAACAAAAGTAAACAATAACACTGCCGGTGCTGGCCTTACTGAAATTGTGATTAAACAAACTAAACATTAGGATGAATGTAAATAGTAGTCAAAAATTAATTAAAATGGTTTACTTTATTTAATAAAAAGAAAATAAATCGTTTTTTTTTCTACTAAAACTCAAACAGTAATTGCAGTACGAAAGTAAAAAAATGTTAGCTTCTTTAGCGGTGATCGGTCAAATCAGTCCTCATGATACGATGTAATTCTGACGTTTAAGTCGTCCTAATTTACCCATTACTCTTCCCTGTTTCCCCATCTAGCTTTGTTGGGATCACTAATGTCTGGCAAAAAGGTCATGTCTATCCGGACACTCAATAGCATTCAAACTTACTATTAACTTATCAAATTATCAACACACAGAGAACGGTTTCAGAAGGCAAACCCTCTCCGTCTGCGGTGATTTAGCAATACAGGTTGTCTCTCCTATCCGGAAGTAGACTTCAAAAATAACCTTTTGTGAGATTTCTGTTACGATTGACAACGCTGTAATGATTGCAGAAAAGTGTGACTTTAATTTTGAAGAACTGTATGATAGAAAGAAGCGTTAGGCAAAGTTGTCCAGCATACTGTCATATTTCAAGTCTTCCACATCACAACAGACGACGAACGTCGACCTTCAACATCAAGGCAGGCGGACACAGAATAAAGTTATTTTTAGCGTCTGAGAATGAACAAAAGATTCCCCATATAAACTAATGCTGAATTGTTTCTTCGCTTTACACCATTTCAGATAGTGCAGGAAACCTGGACTTATGTAGGTCTTTCGTCAAAACAAATTACGTACGGTACAATATTTGTATTCATATAAAGATTTTGATCATCCTGGGTATTCCTAGTCTCATATCAATGAGACATTAGTTTTTCAGCTTAACCAATCTATTCAAGTGTCTGGTGAAACCAGGCCTGGATTATTGTTTCTCGTTTGGCGTGTTCAGGTGATATATTGCCACGGACCTGCGATATCCTTATCTATGGATCTCTCATATAATTGGACATGAACAAAGAAAAGACTCAGCAGTAAGATTAATAATTGGTCTTCAGCACACGCGTGCAATATACTTGAGATATTGGACAATCTTAGAGCCTCTGAGAGGGGGAGTTTTAATGATATTTTCCAGTTCTTATTTGTATAGTGAAAGGCAACATTATCATGTTTTCCAGGCTCATCTGGTTTATGTTTATGACCACAATTGACCATCTGTCTTAGGAACGAGTAGCAACCTGATTCAGGTTTCTTCAACTGCTGTTCCTTTGGCCACTGACTTTTAGTAGCATAGAATAACATTGGTCTAACACAAGACTCTAACAATTTCATTCTAACACACATATTTATTTCCTTATCCTTCAAGACTCCAC
>VCCN01005317.1:835987-848044 GCA_006491835.1 Architeuthis dux | reverse complement strand
CTGAGCCAAAACGCCAGAGGCTATCTGAAATACAAAATACAGCATCATACTGGCATCAGACCTCAATTCTACACAAGAGTCATTTCTATTTGGAAGAACCTCCAATACAGTACAATTTATGCAACTGCTTTTAAAACAAAATTACACAAAGATCCAGCTATGCCAGACTGCGCCATGTATACATTTTGAAAGTCAACACTTTCCAAAATTGCACTTATACATTTTGCGGCCTAAAATCACGTAGATAGTAACCGCCACAGTAGATAGTAACCGCCACAAAAGATTAACATAATTCCCCTCAGAAATTCAAACAAATTTTGAGAGAAAATACTAGTTGTATAATAATTTATTTGAGCATTTATTTATCTATTCTTGCAGAGTTGGTACAGTTAAATAATTGAGTGCAGAAATGATATTCCCACTGGCTTTTGAGAGGCAACAAATCTTTTTCCAGTCGGTATACAAGTCCCGTAGGGCGAATCACGAACAACATGGCACAGGCAAATTGTTATTCATGTATTCTTTTACAGTCGATAACCTTAGGAATTGTGATTGTCGTGACAACTTTAAGCTTTCATACATGATTTGCCTTGGAACCTATTTCTACATCTGTCTCCCAAGAACATCTTTTAATTTATTTTGATGATTAAATATTCTCAGGGTGGGAGGAAGGGAAGGAGGGAGGAAGGAAGAAATGAAAGGAGAAAGGGGGGAACAGGGGAGGAAGGGAGGGAGATGGAATGACGAGATGAGGGTAGGAGGGTGGATATAAGGAAGATAGTGTAAGAGGAAGTAAGGATTGAAAGAAGGAAGGAAAAAAGGAAGGGGGGAGGAAGGAAAACAGAAAGGAAGGAAGGAACAAAGAAGAAAGAGGGAAGAAAAATTATGGAAGGGAAGAAGGGAAGAAGAAAGGAAGGAACAAACGGAAGGAAGGATAGAAGGAAGGAGAAAAGAAGTGAAGGAAGGAAGGAAAAAAGGAGGGAGGAAGGAAAAAAAGAAAGGAAGGAGAGAAAAAAGAAAGGAGGGGGAAAGAAGGAAAAAAGAAGAAAAATTATGTCAGGAAGGAAGGGAAGAAGACAGGAAGGAAAAAACGGAAGGAATGATAGAAGGAAGGAGAAAAGGAATAAAGGAAGACTGAAGAATAGAGATATAATTATTCAGACAAGTGCCAGTCGGGTAGTAGTGCATCTTAACGAGTCACTTAAAGACTAATAAACAAAATTAACATTGCTCTAAGCTGATTAACACAAGTCTATCGTTTTTTTATTAATAAAATCACGAAAGAATTTTCATTGATTTCCATGAACAAACTTTTACAAACTCACAAGCAATCCTGCTCACACATGCACCAATGCAGACGTTCGAGTGCCTACCGTAGTGCGACAGTTAGCAGTTTAGTCTCGCTGGTTATTATAGGTTTACCCCGCTATCCGAAAGTAGAGTGTTCATATAAAAACCTTTCGTAAGCCGAAAAGGCAGAAGGCGAAGAATCAATTACTATTAACTTATATGAAAAACATTTTTGAGCGTTCCCAGTGCCCAAAATGGTGTTGATTGTATGGTAGGCTTAATCGTCGGATGTCTTAGTGGTGGAAGGTAAGCAAACAGTAATTTCATTAAAACTAAAAAGTAGCGTAAAGCGAAGTCCCGAAAAGCAAAGGGATCTATCAAGCTCAACCTTATCTGGCCTAGGGGAAAATAGGTGGAGAGAGAGATAGAGAGAGAGAGATAGATAGATAGATAGAGAGAGAGAGAGAGAGAGAGAGAGAGAGAGAGAGAGAGATGAATATTACGTGATATATAAGAACAGGCTGAGATTGATGGCGACTAAGAGATAGATAGACAGATAGATAGATAGATAGATAGATAGATAGATAGATAGATTAGATTGATATGAACGGAGATAGATAGATAGACTAGAGGAGAGGTATTTAACATTTCGGTTAGAATTTCGGGATGGGAAGAGGGAGTGTCTCAAAGCTGAAAAAGAAGAAGAGGGAGTACAGAATCTGTGGTGATTACAGAGACCTGACTTTCAAAATCAGTAAACATTCAGAAACACTTGAACAGATATGTGTACGTGTGATGGGGGTGTTTCAGATTCAATTAAGAAGGTTTCACTCCCAGATCTTTGGAGAACAAACTTTGCTCAAAGATCAATTGCAGTAAAATGCACGATCAGCTATCGATACTTTGAAGTTAATCCCGTCTGTGTGTGTGTTTGATAGATTTTAAACTAGAAAGCACCCAGAGAGCGCATACTTCTGGCAACGCCATTGTCAGGGTAAGTAATTGCGTATGGATCCGCCCCAACATTGAATCACTTCTTCCGTAGTCTATTGTCCACCCTTCCCACAACTTTCAGTGGAATTTGTTAGGAACACTTGGAGATACCGTATGGACAGACATGAACTTCTGGCAATATTATATGGTGTGGATATATAACTACGACGTAGGGGAACGTGCTTGGATCCGCTCTAACATTCAATCTTTTCTTTCATAACCTATTGTCTACCCTTCACACTGTTGCATTGGAATCCATTGAGTACTTTCGGAGATATCGTGTGAACAGATAGACGGAAAGACGGACAGACAGATAGAGAGTTACAAAGACAGACGGACGAGACCAAATACATATACCTCTCCAACCTGGTTGGCAGATGTAATGAACACAATATGATGAATATTTTCCCAAAATACGAACAAATATCTGGTGATTTATTTGAATAACTAGATAGCTAGTTAGATATATAGATATATAGGTTTTTATCGTCATCTGCTCCCTCGTAGAGTTCTCCTTAATGTCGTCCACGGTCACAAATCACTTTTGGAAGAGCCCAAAGTCGCAGTGAGCCAAATCTGAACTGTAGGGAGGCTTGGTGATGCGCCCCCCCACACATACCAACAGAACAAACCTAGATGCATATTCGCTTATCTATTTTCTGGGCCATTGTGAATGCGACACTCACACAGTACACAAACTCAATCAATGTTTTCCCACTGCTGACTGAGTAACCCCACAGGAGACTGTCTGTTCACGTATGCGCAGTGGGATACCCACGACCCGGTTCTCGAGATATTTAAAATGGCTGGATATTTCCTGGACAGGCTTTATATATGAATTCCCTGCTAAAATATAATTAGTCCAAGAATGGAAATTTCAAGACGTAATAGTTCCAAGCTATGGTATTATTCCTCTATCAAAGCAAACAGCCGTAAGCACAACATCTCGTTAATATACTTTGCATCCCCGAGGGGACAAGTGTCACAGGTCTTGTCATTCGAAGTCGGTGATAATAAATAGACAGAGGAAACAGGTCTGGCTAGTCACTCAATAGAAACAATCACGTGACCAGCATGCCGTGTTGGTGGTGATCAATTAAAAATATATAAAAGGAGTGATCAATGAATAAGTTACTTCCCTCGCATTTTGTTGGGCGGTGATCACTAAAAGTTAAGTGTGAATACTGCCGGACACAGACTATTGTAAATTGAACCCCCACTTACAAACTATTTTGGGGGGTAATTAAAAAAGACATGCTTTTTCTAGACAATAAGGAATAAATGCTTAAATGTTCAGCTCTCTAGCTCCATTGGTGAAGCCGGTACGTGTGACACATAGATAGCCAACCAGCTAGCCAGACCCACTTAAAAACTTAAGAAACCTATGTTGATGTTGACTATTGATGTCATTTGTTCATTATGTTGAACACTTTTCGCCAGTAATTGTTGGTGTTTTTAATCCACTAGGGCAGCCCGTTCCAAAGCTGCAGGTTTGGAAGGAACCGGACCTCATGGTGTGTGGAGCAGACTGCAATAATTATCATGTAAAATAATTTTCCGTCCATCGTACGAAACCACGGCTTCGAAGTATTTCGGTTACTTCTTTTCAGCGTTGCCAATTTAGATATTTTATATCTAAATCAAGGGAGATAATTTATAAAACGAGATTATTAAGCAAGAAGAAACGCGCCAGTTTTTATAAAAACCAAAACCGTTAAATTAAAAAGGGAAACATAAATGTTGTTCGGTTATTAGATTCGCTTAGAAGTGCCAACAAGAAGGAATAACAAAAAAGAAAACTGATCAACGTCTTCACAGAAAGAAAACTAAGATATCTTGGGCATCTAATAAGACTGAATAACATCTACAGAACATTACTAGACGCATATATTGACGGAATGAGAAATAGAGGTCGCCCAAGAGATTACTGGTATAACAACATCAAAGAATGGACCGGATTGTAGCATGAATGTTCAGTAAGAACAGCAATGGACAGGAAGAAGTGGTGGAATACTTGTGTCATCCACGTGGAAATATATGGAAACTAAAGAAAAAAGATTGGCTTTGAAGAATTCTGGTTACCTGGTGGAGCAGTTCGGTATTCAAGACCGGAGATCGACCTTTGCGGTTCTCTCGTGTTGGGATAGTTATTATCCAAGCGAGCGGCGAGAAGCGAGCGGCGAGAAACGAGCTAGCTTGGATATTGATCAAGACATATACTTTTCTATATGATTTTGACGTCCGTTGTCGGTCTATGCACACCTAAACCAAAGAACTGAATTTTACAAAGATATCCATGCAACCAACGGATATCATGCGATACAGAAGAAACCCAGTTTAAAACCATAAAAAACTGTATTCATGTACCTTCGACTTCTGCAGTCAACGTTATTTCAAGTATAGCCAATTTTTAATAAAATAAGCAATATTTTAAGAAAGTAAATGTTGACGATTAAAGCCGCATTCAATATATTAATAGTCTGTAATACAGTTCCTAGATTTTAGATATATATCTGGGGATTCCAGATGTTTCTAGATGTCTTTAGACTCAAATTTAGATATGAAACGAAAGTAAAGTTGTGTAATGAACTACACTCTGGCCGTGTGTTCTTGTGTTCGCTTACTAAAGGAAGGATGGTATCATCTTCCGGGCTAGAATTTTGGATGTGCGCTCAGCTAGAGGGTATCATATTTCGGGCTAGAATTTGGGTCAAAGAGGATGCGTTCGATCAATCAGTTTCGAATATTTTTAAGGGGCAGTAAAGTAACTAGAAACAGATCTTAAACAACTCGTTAGACAGAATTCAATACCCTGATTGATCCGCGAACCTGTCCGGCATTGATAAAAAAGGAACCCATTTTCCCTTGAAATGAGTGGATTTTGTCGTCTTTCTCTCCGCCCACGTGGGAGAGCCCTTTTCTTGTATGGGCCAACTGTTCGTTTCCTACCACAGATTCTTCTCTCTCGTAAATGTGAAACCCCGGAACGAGATGTTTCATCAGCGAGAAGAAATGCACTTATGCATTTTTGTTTGCCTATCTACATGCACAAGACGGTTATACTACAGTTGGCAACACTGGTTATTCGGAGAACACGTCTAATATTTTGAAAGAAAGTCGTTCTCAGTCAAGATCTGAACGAATACTATTACAGGAGTAAGTTACAAGATCATAACTAATCCGTACATCTATTTTGAATTTTGTTTTTGTATGTTTTCATTAGTTATTCAATTCAATGCAACAGTTCTATCTTCAAAACTGTCACTTCTTTCTTCAAAACTGTCACTTCTTTCTTCAAAATTGTCACTTCTTTCTTCAAAACTGTCACTTCTTTCTTCGAAACTTTCACTTCTTTCTTAAAAACTGTCACTTCTTTCTTCAAAATTGGCACTTCTTTCTTCAAAATTGGCACTTCTTTCTTCAAACAGTCACGGAGGTCTTATGAAAGCATAATTTGTTTCCCTGAATATTCACATTAATTAACCTAGTCGGCAGTAATTGTTTGTTTTTTTAATCCAGTAGGAGTCTATTTACAATGTAACTGTAATCGTAAACTGGACCGTTAATTTCCGTCCTTGTACGGAAGTGGGACTTCGAAGTATTCGGCTACTTCCCTTGTGAAGGTTGTTATTTAGGCTTCTTTGATATTTTAATGCCGATTTTTGTGCTTTTATTAAGGGTTTGGGGGAGACACACGGGGTTGCTCTCTGGGCGGTCCCCCGCAAACTTCCGTCGGACCCACGTGCACATTCGGCCCCCCACCCACCCCATAAAAAACTTTAATGAAAGCACAAATATTCCTTGAACTAATTGAATCTTTACAAAGACAGAACAGATTAAAACTTCGTATATGTGTCAACATAATTTGGAAACTAGCTGAGCGACGATTGGTGTTGATTGTGTTAAATCATATAATTACATGTCTTGCTAGAAGAATTTCACTTGGTCACTTACAAACAACATATCAACTACACGTCTACTTAATTGATATTTACTAAGCCTAGCTTTGTAATCAAAAAGGCAAAGGAAGGGAACTAGTAGAAGTGAGACTATGTTGTTGTCTTCAAAATGGAGAAGACCCACCCCTTTACATGCTTCGAAAAGAAAATATCCGAAATCTTGGATTTTACTGACACGAGCACCGTTGGGAAATACGCAACTATCTCAGCTACCAAGCAGGCTACAGGTATTTACGTAGCTTTGCTGCATCTGGCACAAGGCTACAGACGTGGGGCGTCTAGTAAGGATTGTTCTTTCAACAATAGTAATGGTATGCGAGACCAGCTTGCTAACAATTGCTCAATGGTGAGGTTTCGTAAAAACTTGCTTAGTTTGGCGCAAGGCCAATGGGACACCTAGTGAGGATCTATATCACTACAATTGTAATGGACTGCGAGACCAGCTTGATGAACAATACTTTACGGTAAACTGTTACCATTGTGCTAAGATATACGTCTTTTAGAAGATAGTAACGAACAGTGTGGAATAGATAGATAGATAGATAAATAGAACTGGAGAGAATGTTGAACATATCGAACGGATCGTTCGAAATGATCGACGACTATGGATCACACTGATTGCAGAAAAGGTTTCCATCGATGAAGAGACGGTTCTTGGTATGCATGGTTGTGTTGTATACTGTGGTGTCCTGGACTTGGATAGAAAGGAACTCTAATATCTGGACATATTTCTATTACACAACATACATCTTTGTCGGCCGGAGAGTGAAGAGTGGAAGAGTGGAAGAGAGATAAGGAGAACCACCAGTCTGTCCCCAAGATGGACAGCGGTCTCGTGCCTTTCGGCCCAGCTGATGTCTGTCTCTTCTTTGAGTGTCGAGATTTCTGTAAGCCCCCGAGTTTTCTATTCGGGTCTGCTTTATAGGTTTCTCTAACGCCTACGCGGTGTCAATCACCGGTCCCCACATCCTGTTTTGGACAACGACACGATATACCCATTTCCTAAGGTGACCAGGGTCACTTACATTTCCGCACAGGAGTGTGACCTCAGGATAACCCTTTCGTCACAGGATATCATAACAGGTGTCCACAACGTTCATCATCTTCGACATCCTCTCGATCGTAAGAAAATCTTCTTGTGCCACTTAAACACGCGTGCACGTGCGGCATGCATTCTTATCCATGAACTTCAGTTAGCATGCGAAAAGATTTGGTAGCCGTTTATTTTTCGTTTCACAAACATTTTTAAATTGGTGCGTTGCTCGATTTCTGAAATGACCATTTTTACGACACGTAAAAAGACAAAAAAAAAACAAAATCAAACAAAACAACTCCCCCCAAATAAATAAATGTCAACTTCAAGCGATGAGTACCAGCTGAAGTTGCGACATTTTCAGGGGTTGTTTATGCTTTCCCATTGGCCAATGTATATCACGTAGTTCGCGCATACGTGCTGTGCTTCGACTTACATAAGCCCACTCCAGTTATTTCACACTCTTTGTACTAATGGTACTTTTAAGTACTACATGTTTGTCTAGAAAGAATAATTTAATCAGTTCTTCCTTTTCCTATTGTTCACCCTTCCAGAAAATCTGAATGACATTCATTTGGAACTTTTGGAGATATCTTGCGCAACAAGAAAAGAAATGGAAATATTATGTGTTTTGGACATAAAACTACGACACAGGGGAAGTAATTGTGCATGGATCCACTCCGAAATTTAAGTAGTTCTTCCTCCGCCAATTGTCCACCGTTCGAGAAAATATGAATGGAATTCATTTAGAACTTTTAGAGATATCCTGCAGACAGGAAATATGCGATCAATCAAACCGACAAACAGACGCCACCAAATACATATACCTCTTTTCAATTTCGTTGACAGGAGTAAAAAATATAATTGCAAAACATTTCAAAATTGTAAATCTCTGAACTTACAGGGTTAATAGCCATATCTCATTTCACAGGGTTACTCACCTGATTAACCTGTCTCTTTAACAACCTTCACCTTGGCGCTGTTTTCTGGAATTGGAGAGGTGCGAACACGTTCCGTTAATTAGTCTCTATTGTTAACAATAAAATCAATTGAAGATTTGGAAAACTTCGGGAAATACTTTTTTCTTTTTGTTGAATTGATTCGTTTTTCCATCGAAAGCGAGCGGCGATATTCTTCATTTTCCAACCACTGATGAGATCAAAGCGATTTTGCTCGTGGAGGTACGTACATACATACATACATACATATATATCTGTATATACACGTGGGCACACACAGGCATACATATATATATATATATATTAGCATATACTCGCAAACACACACACACACACGCACACACACACAGACACACACACACACACACACACATATATATATATATGTGTGTGTGTGTATCTTGTATAATTTAATGTTTTTTATGTTGAAAGTTCTCTCGTAGTAATCCGGAAAAGAATACGTACATCATAGAAACGTAGGTACGAATAGTCTATGTGGTTATTGGCAGAATAACGAGACCTTTAAAACTTTAAAAAGAAAGTTTTCTTTATTTAACGCAGTGAATTCTCTCGTAAGAATCTTGAAAGTATTACGCACACCATAGGTATGTAGGTAGGGACGAAGAAGGTTAGATATTCACAGATTCGCGTAGCAACAAATGAACAGAACAGTTTTAAAGATTCAGTTCAATTCTTTGTCATAGTTTAGGAATTAAGTGCAATTTTCCAAAAGAAATGAATAAAAGACGAGAGATTAAGTTGGATTAGAGGAAGGCCAAGTTGGAAGACAGGGCAATACAATTAAATTTGATTTATCCATTTGATGATAAGAACAGACACAACAGAAAGAAACAAAACGATTACGATGTTGTCAACGAGTACAATAACGACGTTGCTGGTGTTGGAAAAGGTCTGCTGCGGTGGATGCAATCATGAACACGAAGCGCATTAAAACATAATGAAAAAGAAGTTTAGATCCAAACAACGATAACTGCATTTCCCCTGAAAAATCATCTCTTAAAGAACTTCAAGATACCAACTTTGATTTTTTGCTCATGAACAACATCACAATTAAAATATTTTTTGTCTTTCTTTCTTTCTTTTTTCTTCAGCCTCATTCCCTTTCACTCTCTGTTACTTTCTTTCTCATTCTCTTATTTTCTTTCACCCTCTCTTACTTTCTTTTTTCTCTTCCTTTCTATCTCTCACTCTTTCATTTTTCAGCCTTTTTCTTTTTCAGCTTGTTTCTGTTTGTTTGTTTCTTTCTTTCTTTCTTTCTTATTCAGCCTCATTCATTTTCCTTCACTCTCTCCTACTTTATTTTTTCTCGCTCCTTCTATCTCTCACTCTTTCTTTTCTCAGCCTTTTTCTTTTCGTTCTTCTGCTTGTTTCTGCTTCTTTATTTCTTTATTTCTTCCTTCCTTTCTTTCTTTCTCGCCCCTTCCTTATGTAGCCTCTTTCTTTTTTACTCTTTGCTTCTCCTTTCATAGCTTCTTTCCCTTCCCTTTTTCGCATTTCTTTTTCGTTTTTCCTTCTTTCTGCATTTTGAGACTTTCTTCCCACCTCTTTCTTTCTTCCTCCCCCCTCTCTCTCTATACTCCATGCATATTTCTGGACGCATGGATCTTTGTATATCATTTCCACATTGTTCTTGACACACGACTCAAGCCACAGGAAGCTCATTGGGATTACGAAGTTAAAACAAAGAAACAAGATGAACAAGTCACCGATAAGAACCCAACCAACCCATTCGGCTTTGCCATGAGCCGGGATTAGCGAAGAATTTGGGCGTATTAATCACAAAGATGTCTAAGGAGAGACAGCCACAGATCAGATCAAGAGATTCGTGGGAACAATGGCAACAACATTAATAATATCGACAACAAACATGGCAATGACAAGACAATGGAAGACTGCCTAAGAAGCGAAAGCAAAGGGAATAACGCACCAATGATTAATATTATAAACCGTCAACCAAAACTGTCAACATAGGTTTCTTCAGTTTTCAAGTTGGTCTCGCTAGCTGGCTGGCTATGTATGTATTTATCACGCGTACAGGCCGCACCTTATTATGTCTAGAAAAAAACGTTTTATTTTTATTTTGAAACTTCGCCTCTTAATAGGTTTTTAGTCGAGGGTTCAATTCTGCTAAATTGATCCCTTAGTTTGTGTTCAGAAGCATTCACGCTTGTTTTTTGTTGTTGAAAATTCAGGCCTTTTTAGTGATCACTGTTCAAGAGAAGGCAAGAGAAGTGACTTATTCATTGATCCCCCGATTTTTTAAGTGATCACCCCCAGCACGACATGTTGCCAAAAGACGTTTGGAAACGTGACAGTTTCTATTGAGTGACTCACCAGATCTGTTTTTTAATGCCTTGCTTTATTACATTCAGGAATTGTATCGGGATTTTGTGATCTTACGGGGGTGATAGTCTATCTACTCGTGATTGGGTTGTGCATGAATGTGGGTGTAAAAACCTCACCCAGGCATCGACTGCAGACATTTTACTCGAACCAAATAAACAAACGTACAAAGAAAACAATTCCGAAAACAGATAAAATACACCTAGTTTCGTCTATGGAAAATTATCTTGATTTATATCAGCAAATTATCCGTACGAATGACTGGATTATTTACGCATGGGTCGACTCTTTCGGAGTTTCTGTACACTTTCCCTTGGATCAGAGTTCAGTATCTGTGCGCTCGGCCTAGCATCAAAGTGTCGCTCCTTGGCACTTGTGCCTAGGATCATCATCATCATCATCATCATCATCATCATCATCATCGTAACGTCTGTCGTTGAACATATACCTTCCCCAATATTCGCCATACTTTTCGATCGCGGGCGTCGCAGTGCCAATATCTCCTGATCTTGTCTAAATCGTCGCGCCATCTTATTTTTTGCCGGCCACACTTTCGGATATGATCTCTGGGAATCCACGCTGTGAGTCGTGTTGTCCAGCGCTTGTCTGAAATTCTTGCAACGTAGCCTGCCCATTGCCATTTTAGATATCTAATGGATGTTATAACATCTGACACTTTTTAAAATTTATTATACTGTGCTCTCTTGTGATCTCTCCATGTGATGTTAAGAATGATCTTCTCTTGTGCGCGTTGCACGCTTCTCATTTTGAGAGCCGGGCTTTTGGTTAGGTTCCATGTTTCAGATTCATATGTAACTATTGGTGGGACGCATTGGTTGTAGACCCTTCCTTTTAATACTAATGGGATCGTTTTGTTCTTGAATGTTGAGCTTGCTCTGCCGAAAGCTTGCCAACCTTCGTTTGATTTCTTCTTTTGAGGATTTCATGGGGACTAGCTGTCCCGGGTAGATGTGGTGGTCTACTGTCTTTAGCTGTATGCTTTCGATTTTGATCGTTGTGTCTTTGTCCTCAACATATTTGTTTCACATGACATTGGTTTTACTGAAGTTCATGCTTTCTTCAATCTCGTCAGCAAATTTGAGATTACTTAGGGATTTACCATCAATTCTGATTCCTTTATTTGTCCAGTCTAAATTTAAGAAGATCATTTCGAGACAAACTGTGAAAAGTGTGGGTTAGCTGTTGTTGCCTATGGACTTGGAGGAGCCCCAATCACGAAACCAACAAAGGAATAGACTACATCCTAGCAGAAGAGAGCGACACTGTCAAAGGTCCTAAATCAAATAAATGTAGGAAATGACCACCGAGCACACAGCATCTGAGTGTATTATCTATCCGCTCATTGAAAAGTGTCATACTATATATATGATAATTATCAAGACATTTATTAATTGGAAACCCATATCAGCCCGACATCGATGTTAGCGATTGCTAAACG
>VCCN01005317.1:494273-509296 GCA_006491835.1 Architeuthis dux | reverse complement strand
AAAGAAAATTAATTTACTTAATTTTCCTGCTTTTTCAATCCCAAAGTAAGAGTTCTGTTCCAGCAGTTCCCGGATGTTATTCTAAAAAAGGTAAACATAATTAGTATCTCCAGGGATATATCTGTAAAATGTGTAAAAACCAATGAAAGCATGATTATATAAAATAGACAAACCATCAAACTAATAAAAGGTGGGGTAGGAATCATATGAAAAAAAATTGTTCTTCTCCGAGATTTGGATTGAAAAATTATTTTTTTTAAAAATTCGCCCTTTAATAAATAATTATCGAAACTTTATTAAAATCGAATAATATACTGATTTTTTGCCAGATTATAACAAATTTTTCAAGTGTTGATTTCACGCTGAAATTTTCATCCATTTTGTTTATACCTATGTGTGAATATAAATGTCATTTTTAGAGTGTAGGGTTAAAATCTGCTATAATATTCTGGTGGATGTTCATATTGTTCATTGTTGGTTTTTGCTTGTTTCCCAGTTGTTGCCACATTAGTTTTATATCTTGAAGTTTCATTATTTTAGGACATCATAATTTATTGATTTCAAAATAGATCAAATGTTCATAACTTTTCTTTTTACTGCTACTTTCTGTTTATACGGTTGTTGATATCCAGTAATACTCAGTTGTACATATTCATTCAGAATTACCAGAACTTCGAAGAAATAACACTACAAGAGGTATGAAAAGAATTAAAACATATAAACATTTACAAAGCAATGGAACCAGACAACGTATCCCTAAAACACTACAAATTGCAGCGGAAGAAGAAATAAGTAACCCAATAACAATAATGTTCAATAAATCACCAATACAAAGAAAACTACCAGAGGATTGGAAAGACATGATAGTTTCACCAATACACAAGAAAGAAGACACAAAAATGGCATCTAACTACAGGCAAATATGTCTAACAACACAAGTAGTAAAAATCTTAAAGTTAATTAAAAAAAAAGAATCATGAAAAACACAATATAATAACAGACACACAGCGCAGATTCATGCCCAACAAACCTACTAACAATGCTGGAAGAGTGGACTAAGTTAGATGACGACGGAGAACCAATAGAAGTAATATACCTAGACTTCAGTAAAGCATTCCATTCAGTAAGACTATTCCATAAACTAAAGTGTTACAACATTGGAGGAAATATATTAACATGGTTGGAAGACTTTCTAATAGGAAGAAAACACAATGTGTTACTATAAATGGCACAAAATCAAACTGGAAAAAAATAGAGGTGTACCACAAGGATCAGTATTGGGACCTATACTTTTCATCCTGTACATAAATGACCTTCCTGAAATAATCCAATCAAAATGTAACATATTTGCAGACAAGACAAAAATATACAACAAAACAAAATAACGAGGAAAATGTTACAAAATTGGAGGAAGACATAAAAAATGGTCTGAAACATGGCAATGCAAAGTAAACACACATAGGAAATAAAACAAACTATTACATGAATAATGAAAAACAGATCTAGATTCGGCTACTTAGACACAAAAACCTTTTAAGATATTATACACAACATACATCAACCACACTTAGAATACGCAGCCCAAGTGTGGAATCCACAACTCAAAAAAGATATCACAGAACTAGAAAACATACAAAGTAGGGCACTGAAAATGGTTCCAGAACTTAAAAATCTCACATACGAAGATAGACTTCAAAAATTAAAACATCTACACTAGAAGAAAGAAGAATAAGGGAAGACAATACAAACATTCAAAATTATAAAAATTATAGATAACAATCCAGCAAACAAGTGTTATGATATACTGCCATGAAAGGTTATTCCAGGGTCAGACACCTGTGCGGAAATGTAAGTGACCCCGGTCACCTTAGGAAATAGGTATATTGCGTAGGTGTCCAACAAACAGGATGTGAATGACACCTGCGTAGGTGTTCGAGAAACCTATAAAGCAGACTTGAACACAGACAGAAGACTCAGCATTCAAAGAAGAGACAGACATCAGTGGAGCCATAGGGCCCGAGACTGCTGTCCCTGTTGGGGACAGAATGACGGTTCTCCTTATCTCTCTCCCACTCTTCATTCTCCGGCGACAAAGCTATGAAATAAAAATATGTCCAGATATTTTTACATGCAAGTCTTCAAATTTCCTTTCTATCCAAGTACAGGACATTCATCCGCTATACAACACAAGTTCTTTACAATGAACAAAAGAAACAACAAAATATATAATGAACAATGCAAAAAAAACCCCATAAACTTCTCTCAAAGAATAATAATAAAACTGGAACTCATTAATACAGCACAACCCAGATATACTCACCACAAAACAGTAAACAACTTGGTCTGGGTTGGTTGTATGTGACCTCTTAGTATGGGTACTCAATGCTCTCTCAAGCATAATTTTCCAACCTGCAGGTGTCTGTTGGATAATGCTGTTATTTCTTCTTGCCACCGATGTGAGTTGGGTTGTACCTTTACGGGAGCGAACATTCTCGGAGGGAAATAAACCCGGAGAAAAGGCTCACCCACGTGGGTGGAGAGAAAGACAAAATTCAGTATTTTCAATTGAAAATCTGGGTTGCTTTATTCCTGTTGATAGCTTCGATTCCGGGCCGGATCGCGGATCACTTTGAGGCATCAAATTCTGCTTCAGACGAGTGGTCACTTTGCTGAATCACTACCAGTGATGGTAGTAATTAAAAAATCATGGCTTCTTCCTCCTCTCTCCTCACTCACCCCTAACAGGCAGGGGAGCCAAGCCCTCTGTTGGTCCGACCCGCCGCTCCTGGGATTTGGATGCTAACTAACTCTAAACTGCCATTGATTTTAAAAAATCCTGGCCATCCTTAAACCACTCTTGTTGGTTGAACGCATTTTCTTCATCAGCCGCTCCACCCACTTTCCAACCTTAGTAATATGATATGGCCCTTTGGTCAAGTACGCCCCAAAACTCTTGAACACAAAAAACAAACGGGGTTTTATTTCTGCATATGCAGGTTAATTTCTGGGACGGATTTCATCGAGGTACGGAAATTCTGTTGCATTTAGTTTTCTAACTGAGTTGGTCACTTTTCAGAGTTATTACCACGAAAATCAAGGGTTCTGCCTGTTCCACCCAGTCGAGTGGAAGAAGCCATTTCATCTCTGACCTGTTGCTCCGGATTCAAATCTCCAACTGGTAACTGCTTCTAACCGGCTCTCACCCGCCCCCCCCCCGACCAGGGAGCGGACCTCCTGGTTGACCCTGTTGCGAACTGCTTCAGCTCTCAACCCCCAACTGCTGCTAACTGCTACTGGTCATACGATCACTCCTCTTTTCAAATCTAGCACCCTTCAATGGTTTCCGGTAACCCGATCTGTCCAGTTTGTCACGTACGCAATTTAACACAGATTTCCAATGGCTACCAGTAACACGATCTGGGTGTATTTCGTTACACCTGTAATGTCCTCAAATAATTATTCTTTTCATATTTCAGATAATGAAATATATGCTTGGTTAATGGAAATATTTTTAAAAACCTTAAAAAAAATCCAGAGAGATAACATTTGTGATATCTGATAGTAAATTCTGTGTTTCTATTGTTTTTCAGTCATGGCTGATGGATGGTAATTGATTTTTATGCAGTAAATAAGAATTTGATTAAGAATTTGAATTCTTAATTTGCTTTACCTTTGCCTTCTTTTAAATTGTCTTCCCATCATTTACCATGTCTAATGCTTCATTAATAAGTTCATCAATTGAAATCTAAAAATAAACTAAACAGAAAAGGACACTGATTGCAAATGAGGGGAGATTTTAACACTGTTTTATAAATAATGCATCAAGAATAATTAATTTCTTTTGAAAGCATTTTCTTATTCAAAATATAAAAACACCCCAATGCATTGCCTTTACAGTAAACTAATAAAATACCCGTTGCTTTGCTAACGGAATACCCTGGAGTGGAAATCTAAAGCACTGTAGTAGCTGAAAAAACTCCCTCTTTCTTTCTCTCATCCCTTTCTTGCCCTAACCCCTAACAGTGAAAAACAATGATTAAAAATATGTACTTAACTTTAAATTTACTTTACTATGCTACATAAAAATAAAAACTTTTCCGAGTCATTTTTCTTTTTTTTTTCAATAATATCAATATTTTTGCTGCTATTTGTATTCATACAATTTCTAAAAATAAAACATACCAACTTTCATAACTAAACTAAACAAAATATTTGATACCATATAGTTTATTTTTTAATTTTAGGAATGGATGCAAAATAAAGCTTTAATAATATACATTTAGATTATGAGACCGTTAAAAACATTTATACTATACATTTACTAATATTTTCTTTAATTGAAACTTTTGATCAAATTAAAAATATGTATTTATTTATATTTGCTATGAAATCCCCTGTTATGAATTTGCCAGCTATGAAATACATTTGGATACATTTGGACCTGGTCAGTATTTACTTTATTTATTGAAAATGATTTCCCAGCTAACAGAACATTTTTGTAATGTTGCAGACAGTTTGCATTTTAGTTTGGGGATATGTGATATTGTGGGTAAGTTACTATAACGTTGCAATTGATTATTTTTCTGAATCCAAACTGACCGCATATCCCAGATGTTACCACAATGTTATGGTAATGTTCCGAGTGCTGTAGCTGAAAATCTTTCACATTCTGGAGGAAAAAAATGAAAATACTTTTTTTTTTACATGACAATATGTATCATCATCATCATCATCAGCCGTTATAAGTCCACTGCTGGACGAAGGCCTTTCCCATCTCCTTCCATGACAACCTATCTTGTGCTAATCTCTGCCAAGTCTTACCGGCAAACCTTTCTATCTCGTCCCGCCATCTTGTGTCTGGCCGTTTCCTACTTCTTTTACTATCCCATGGGCACCAATCTGTTATGTCTTCACATATTTCTTCAATTTAGAAGCACTAATTTAGATAATGCATGTTCTTCTAATATCTATAATGTTGCTGAAAACATTGTCTGCAATGTTGCGGAGACGTTTGGGGAGTTTACAAATAAACATTAATGTAATGTTACAAGGCTTCTATGCAACTTATTTTAGTAATGTCAATTGTTAGCTGGGTTACACAAAAAATACAGGCTAGTTAAATTTCTTATGAATCTTCTTTTCTTACCATAAATTTGGATATTTAAACTTTTCTGTATTAGAAGTCGTCAAACAAAATTGTCACCAAAACTGGTGTTTTTTGGTCTGCCTGCTTCGCTATGTACCAGGGAGCTAGAGGGCTGAAAATTTGATATTTAAATTTTTCTTCTTTTTTGTCAAACTCCAAAACTAAGTCAGAGTTTACTTTACTTTCCCTACCAAAAATAGGGAATAAACTGACATATAAAATCAGCATTCCACTAGCGAGATTTGAACTTGCGATCATTTCTAGCCTGGTGGGTTACCACCTGCGCTAAACTGACAAGTGTTACATACTTCCAAAAGGAAGTAGAAGTAGGAGCAGAGTGTGACTCTGGAGCAGCCAAGCTTGTCTTCTTTTTCTATTCATTCATTCATTCATGTACAGATTCCTTCCTGGTTTATTTTGTTCACCTTTGTTACTTACCTACCTAGGGAAAATATTTTAGAAAATACTTTTTCTTTTTTGATTGTTGCATTTTTTCTTATGTTTTGTGATCACTGACTTTATTAGCATCAGGTCTCTTGTTGAATGTGAAAAGGAGAAAAAAAAATCCAGATCTGCTTAGTCACTCAATAGAAACCGTCACATTACCAACATCCTTTTGGCAGCATGCCATGTTGTGGGTGATGAATTAAAATTAATTCTCTCACCTTTTTTCAAATTTTCAAAAAACAAGCGTTTACAAACTAGCATAAACTTACATTGTAAATTGAACCCCCATCACTAAAAACTTATTTTTAAAAAAAATGAGTAGATATTAAAGTTTTCTGCCCTCTAGCTCTATTGGTGCAGCCTGTACACATTAAAAACTGAAGAAACCTATTTTGACAGTTTGGGTTGATGGTTTCTACCAAAGCAGACAGGCTTTTGAATTTATAGAAAGCAAGCTAATCTTTCAGAAAATAAGGGCAGTTAAAGAACTATCATTGATGACATACATTTAAAGGGCTATGATTTTATAATATTAATAGTCATCTCAACCGTGTTTCAAAGTGAAGAGTAGGTTGACCCAATGCAAAGTGTTCACAATTCCAATGCAAAACAATCTTCACAAAAGAAACTCCCCACAAATCCCAGGGATGTGCTTTTTAGAAGCCGTCAACCAAAACTGTCACCAAAACAGTCAACATAGGTTTTTAAGTTGGTCTGGTTTACGGGTGACTTACTTGTGATTGGTTGAATTACTTTTGAAGCCAAACAGGTGATTGGTCACTCAAAATGTTTACTGATTGGCTTAGAGGAGAGGCAATCGCAGCTTTTGATTGGTCACTTTCACTGGCTCATTGGAGCCTACTTTTAGAAACTTTTAATTAATATTGTTAGGGGTGGTCGGTTGGTGGCACTGCATTCCCACCATAGATTTATCATTTGCTTTTGTTCAATTTCTATACAGGTGATTCTTTTTTCAACCTATTTTCCTATATAAAATGTATATACTCTGTTTTTGTAAAGGTCTTTATAAAAAGGCAGGTATACCTACAAAACCAGCAACTGGGCGGATTATCTTAATTATCTTTTGATGTTTTTAAATCAGATTGATTTAGTTTGTTATCCCTCCAACTCATGTCTTTTATAAATTGTTTTCAGGTGCTTATATTCATGGATATTGATGATGTTCTTGAAGCATAAAGGGGGCCTGTAGGGCACTTCTAATGGCTCATCAGTAATGTTGTCAGTTCATTTAGTGTTTGTAAGAATATTTTAACTGATGATAATGATCTCTTATTGTCACTTAAAATGGAAAAGTTAGTACGGGTTGGTTGTATGTGACCTGTTAGTCTGGGTACTCAATGCTCTCTCAAGCATAATTTTCCAACCTGCTGGTGTCTGTTGGATAATGCTGTTATTTCTTCTCGCCACCGATGTGAGGAAGAGACGTCTTGTTGTTGGGTTGTACCTTTATGGGAGCGAACATTCTGTGGAGAGAAATAAACTCAGAGAAAAGGCTTGCCCACATGGCGGGAGAGAAAGACGACAAAATTCAGTATTTTCAATTGAAAATCTAGGTCGCTATTTCAGATAGCTTCGATTCAGGGCTGGTTCGCGGATCACTTTGAGGCATCGAATTCTGCTTCAGTTAAAATTCTAAATGAGTGGTCACTTTGCTGAATCACTACCAGTGATGGTAGTAATTAAAAAATCAAGGCTTCTTCCTCCTCTCTCCTCCCTCACCCCTAACAGGCAGGGGAGCCAAGCCCTCTGCTGGTCTGACCCATCGCTCCTGGGATTCGGATGCTAACTAACTCTAAACTGCCAGCGATTTAAAAAAAAAAAAAAAAAAAAAAAAAAAAAAAATCAAATCAAATCCCAGCCATCCTTAAACCACTCTCATTGGTTGAACGCATTTTCTTCATTGGTAATATGATATGGCCCTTTGGTCAAGTACGCCCCCAAACGCATGAACACACGCAGCCAGAGTGCATTTTTCTAAAATTTTCTGTGCTGTAATATTCTCTATATTTAAATTGATCAGTGAATGCATGACTGGATTAAAGTAGGGTTTCTCAAACTGGGTTCTGCAGAACCCTTGGGTTTCACATTTAATATCTTTGGTTCCGTGGCTGATTTTGAGAAATAAACTGTTCAGTTTCAAATGAAATATGTGATATTGATGCAAAAAAATCAAAATGTGTCCGTGGTACCAGACTTCAGTTGTTAGTTTTCATTAAGAAATCCATGCTTAATGTAGAATTAAGACTAACTTTATAAATAACCATAGTCGTGAATTTTTATGAATTTTGTATTTCAAAATTATACTATATCATGCTTACAAAAACCTATCTAGTGTGTATGTCCCTCTGTCTCTGTAGTCTGCACCCACTCAATGGCTGCTGTACTCCACTATGTTGACTTTGAGACTTTAGTTTAGAGCTTTGGTGCTTTTAGATTTTATGCTCAATAGCCTGGGCAAAGCCAGGTCCTTTTTATATATATATATAATCTGTTTTAGGTTAAAAGGTTTTTTCACTCAGTCTCGGGGCCTGATTAAGCTATTACCAGGGCCCCTAGGCTATTAGCAATATGGGGCCCCCATCTTCAATATGCTAAATTGGTCATTAGTTTGTGCCCGCTTATTTTTTTGAAAATTCAGACCTTTTTCGTGATCACAGCCCAACAAAAGGTGAGAGAAGTAACTTATTCCTTGATCACCCTTTTTTCCAACTTTTTAATTGATCACCCCCCCCAACACAGCATATGGGTGGTAGTGATTCATAATTTCCATTGGAATGCTAGTTTATTCTTTCTTTTCATGAAAATCTGTCACTTTTTTCTCAACATTCTTTCCTTACTCAATTTGCATTTTTCGTACATTCTCCCTTAGATGACATTTCATTTTTTCTTTCTTTCATTGTCCCAATGAATCTTTCAGCTTGACACATTATTTTCAATTTTGGAATTCATTCTTTCCCTACCTCCTCTTTATTGTTTTATCATTTATTACACTTTTTACATCCTTACTTGCCTTATCGACAATACATACAAAGATAACACAAGAAGAAAATGCCAGACAATCCACAGTTCATAATCATTCTCTGTTACGTAAGTATCTTCATTTCAGTATTGAGTTATGCCCCTTAGGCTGAATAACGATTATTGACTTCCAGTAAGGTGTCTTTGTTTACGTTCTGGGTGTAGAGAAGCCATGTTAATTTTGGAGATGAGACACGAGCCTGTGTCGTCGATGTAAATAAGAATGAATAAATAAGTTTGTGAGTATATCTTTTGTTGCATTTTAAATCTGTTGGTATCTGTCATCATCTTTACAATGTTAAAAGACTAAGAATTTTTTTCCAAGAAGCGTTTTTCTTCCATTTCTCATCTCATAATAAAAGTGTCTGGATAAAAGAATATAATTTGTAATTACTGTTAAGCCATGTCCCCCATGCTCCACGTGGTATCGACCAAGCAGTTTAATCAATAGTAAATCACTGCTTAAGATTAAGGAAAGATAAGAAAAAGAGAAATAAGCTGGTCATAAACTAGCTCACAATTTTGTTATTAATGGCCCAAACTATCACAACAAATATTAGAAGTGATACACTGGAATTAAAGAAACATAGTTTGTTAAACTTATATTGTGACATAAACAAAAACAAATTTCTGTTCTCATATCTATATCCAGATATACATGTACATAGAAGATTCAAACAGCCCTTTGAAAAGGGAAGACTAAGTGTGTAATGGATATAGTTTCAATGTGATCCCTGATTGTATCTTTTTTTTTTCATTCCTTTGTTAGTCCATGTATTCATTTGTTTGATTTTCTAATATAGAAATTATCAAAGGAAAAAATGTTAGGATGTTTAAGTCAGATGTGTCTATAAAGTGTATCCTTTCATCCAGAATTTCTCAAAGTTTTCACACTCACTGAGACTGAGCAGGGCCAGATTATACTATAAAGCTGAGTAGGCTTAAGTCTAGGGGCCCGTAGCTAACAGGGGCCTGGAAAAATTCTGGGATATTCATATTTTTCTTAATTTTATTTTTGACATGACCATAGCCAGATTAGCCTATACACAAACTACACTACGGCATAGGGCCCAAGACATTGAAGAGACCCAAAAATAAATAGCAATTTAGAAGTTCATCACTACTACCACTAAAACCTATTTAGGGGCGGAATTTTCACAAAACAACATTTTCCCTACTCATTGAAGGGAATGTGTGTGCAAAATTTCAAGTGAATGGTTAGGGCTGGGCAAATTCCAGATTCATAGATACATAATTAAATGTCAGAACACATGAATAACCTAAACCCAGCAATAAACCATTGTTGTGGGTAGCAGTGATTAATTCTGAACAAAATAAAAAAGGAAACGAGATGGCCAGAAAGTTGAACATGTTAAAGAATTGAACAATTTTGGAAAGAATTGAAAAATTAAATGAGGTCAATATCACTATTTCAATAGCCAGTGTTACATAACGAGGGTATGAACTGCTCATTTGCTCACGGCGATGGTTGTGTGTTGAACTGGTGTATATAGTTGCAACTGGTCAGATATGGTTTGAAATTCATTCTATGTTCGTGTGCCGTGGCTTTGTTGAAAGGAAGTGATATGAAAGTCAACTGGTTCATTGAGAAAAAACGAAGTCCGATTTTAAATATTATGTTCATTTTTATTTGACTTTACTCATAGCGACGCACTGGGAATCTGCACTGTAAGATACGTGAGACTGAAGAATCGACTGTTTAATAATCTTGTCACTCAAAGTTGTAATCTGTCAAAGAACATACTGATTTAAAAATTACGATCCGCTACTGTTGGTTACATTTCCTTATTCTATCTTTTTTCCTATGATCCTTGTTCATTCTTTCCCTCTTGTTTCTACATTTCATGTCAAAAAGCTGTGTAGCTTTAAAAATACTGAGTTCCACTGATTGTGCCCCCTGTGGAGGGGGCGGCTGGGCCACAGGTATAAGTCCTGGACTTGCCCTGGTCTCTCTCTGAGTTTTCACCTATTTATTGGTATGCCCATTTTTAACACGTAATATTTTTTTGACGTTAAAACATTACATCATTTTTAGTTGTTTAGCCGGATCAGCCGACATTTTTTGTTATTGTAAATTCTTGTACAAGCATTCCTTAATCAGGATTCAATCTCATCACATTTTATATACACTGCATAATTTTGTATATACACATTTAAACTTTATCTATCTATCTATGTATGGGGCTCATTTTGCTACAGCCACCAGGACATGTGGTCTAATGGTTAGCAAACTGATCTTATAGATCATTCCAATGTGAGTTCAATCCTCATTGGGTGCCTCATACTTGTGGCCTTCTGCACAAACTAAGCTAAACTTAGTAAATAACTATTTCAATAGCCACTGTAGTAGTAGTAGTAGAAATTGTAGGTAAATAAATAATAATTTTCTGTTGCTAATCAATATTATGCAATCAAGCGTGTTTAGAAGACTGAATGTCCATTCTGAAAATACATTTGAAACTCTTGTCTTTATTCAGGGAACAAATAGTTTCTCCTTTAACTTTTTTAAAAACATGTTTGTACAGGTTTTGTCATTGTGAGGATAGATTGACAGTTTTTGAAATGATTTTCATTGTTCATTGGATATTGAAAGTAAAACTGGTCATTTTGTGTTGCCTGGTTAAAAAATAGCTTCCCAGAATATCAATGACCTAATTTTATTTTGATCCGTATTTAAGCAATTCAATAAATCTTTGTTATAATTTGTGAGTGAGTAGAGGAAGGGAGTAATGCAATTTATTTACCTGGCCTCATATTCTGTTCGCTGAACTGTACAAATGAATCTGTTGCTATGTAATCAAAGAATATAATTTTCATATCAGATTTTTCTCCATTCAGTATTATGACCCAAAGACAATAAAGCCTAAGGCCAACCAGGGTATGTCTAATCTTTTTAGTTGTTTCAATTTTAATACAAAATGAATACAAGAATTTTAGTTAACAATATTTTGCGTTAACCTTACAAATTACTGTGTAAACATACTGACACAGGACATGGCTTTAAGTATGCCGTTAGCAAAGCAATAGGTATTTCCTAGTATTTAATAAAAAAGAAATAGTGAGGTATCATTACATTTGTGTTGTTGTTTGTTATGTGGATGTAAGAGAAACCAACAGAATGGTAGATTTGATTAGACAATGTGGAAAAGAAAGATTGAGAAAAGCGTGTAATGTCTCAAACATGTTTATTATCAGGAAGATAAACCTTTATGCATTTCGTCGACTCTGCTGTGTTCAAATCTCTTCTGATGATGTTGTTCACAACGACGAAATACATACAGATTTATCTTCATGATAATAAACATCTTTGAGACATAACACACTTTTCTCAATCTTTCTTTTCCACATTGTCTAATCAAATCCACCATTCTGTCGGATTCTCTTACATCCACATAACAAACAACAACAAAAATGTAATGATACCTCACTATTCCTTTATTATTAAATACTAGGAAATACCCATTGCTTCAAATCTACCATTTTTTAAAAATTATAAATAAGTAACTTTTTATCTCCATTAATCAAAGTGGAATATTTTTTAAAATCTTATGTTTATTTTTAGAATTGGGAAAAACTTTCAATCTTGAATTCAAAATTTAAAAAAAGATTTTATGAGATACAAAATTGATTTGCATTTGTTAAATGACATAGCTTTAATCATTCACATATTTGTAAATTTAACTGGATGCTTTGTTTAAACTACAGGGACTGACAATACTATTTATTAGAAACCATCAACCAGAACTGTCACCAAAACTGTCAAAATAGGTTTCTTCAGTTTTCATGTTGGTCCGGCTGGCTGTATCACGCGTACAGGCCATAACAAAGGGCTGAAAATTTCAACATTTACTCCTTGTTATGTCTAGAAAAAGCATTCTTTTTGTTTTTTGAAAATTCCCGCCCTAAATAGGTTTTTAGTGGGGGGTTCAATTTGCAATGTAAGTTTATGCTAGATTGATCACTAGTTTGTGCCCACATACAAATAGATTTAGCTCAAAATGAAAGCAGAACCTGTTGAAATGAAAATTGCTATTTATGGAGACTTATTAATCCATACTGGTCTAAAAGGAGAGTTGATATAACTGAAGAGAATCCCGTCGATCAACTATTTGTAAAAATATACCCAAGATAAAAAAAAAATAGATTGGTTTTTAGAGGTGGGTTCAATTTGCAATATAAGTTTATGCTAAATTGATCCCTTAGTTTGTGTCCGGCAGCATACATGCTTGTTTTTGTTAAAATTCATACTTTTTAGCGATCACTGCCCAACAAAATGCAAGAGAAGTAACTTATTCATTAATCACCACATTTTCCAATTTTTTAATTGATCAGCCCCATGCTGCCAAAAGTGATGTGACAGTTTCTTTTGAGAGACTAACCAGACCAGATATATTTTTACAACTACTTGATTGACTGGATTCTCTTCAGTTATATCAACACTCCTTTTAGGCCAGGATGGATTAAGAAGTCTCCATAAATAGCAATTTGCATTTCAACAGGTTTCAACTGCTTTCATTTTGAAGTAAATCTATTTATATGTATAGAGTTGATTTAAACTTTATTCTCTGGCTATTATAAAGTGATTTTTTAAAAAATGATCCTCATTTTAGCTTTGATAAAAACAAAAAATAGCTGACAATTTTAATCATATTCATAATTTATTATAAACTAGCATTCAAAGGGAAAGTATGAATAAATGCCACACATATATGCTGTGTTGGGGTGATTAATTAAAAAGTTGGGCTGTGATCACGAAAAAATGTCTGAATTTTCTAAAAGCAAGCGGGCACAAACTAGTGACCAATTTAGCATAAGTTTACATTGGATATTGACCCCCCCCCTCTAAAAACCTATTTGGTGGCGGAATTTTTAAAAAAATAAATATATATTTTCCCTACTCATTGAGGGGAGTGTGTATGCAAAATTTCAAGTTTCTACTATGAATGGTTTGGGCTGGGCAAAGTCCGGATACATAGATACATGTAAATGTGTGATAATTAAAAAGACAATTATTAATTAATTAATAATTAATTGGGAACCCATATCAGCCTGGCATCGGTGTTAGCAATTGCTAAACGGGCGGCCTAATCGTATAAATGAATAAAGAAATGAGCGCCGTGTGGGGATTGAACCCGTGTCCATCCTGGAAGCAACCTGTACATGGTCCTGCTGTTTACTACTGAGCTAACGGCACTCTCATGGCAAAGGAGGTGATCAGAAACATACACATTTGCTCACTTCCTTATTCTAACCGATCGTGTTTTAATGGTCGAAGGACGGTGGTTGTAAGGTTATGTGAGATTGCTGGAAGTATGATGGCTGTTATATATTCATAGACCATGGTTTTGATCAGCCATGGGCAAACTGCGACCCGCGGGCTGCATGCGGCCCTTTTGACTGTCTGAATGGCACGCTTAATTCCATGAGGGAAATAACATTTTATTAAAATTTCATTTAAGAAAAGGGGAACCTTTTTTGAAGAAATGAGAATGTTCCAGGATAAGTGGACAAATGATTACTTCTTTGTTGAAGTAAAAAAAACCAGACCAAGGTGTCTAATATGTTCTGAATCCCATTCCGCATTTAAAGAATTTAACGTTAAGCGTCATTACACAACTAAACATTCCGGGTATGATCAATTTAAATGAGATATCAGAAAGCTTAAAATTGAAACACTAAAGAAACAGATCGGTAGCCTAAATACGCTTTTTAATAAAAGGCAAGCTATGTTGTTAGGAAAAAAGTTCCTAACATGCTAAAAATTATTCTGCCTGTGAATTTGTGGCCCACTTTATGATTAGCAATATCTCATGTGGCCCGCTGCTCGAAAAAGGTTCCCCATGCCTGGTGTAGATGGTAAGACTTTTAGTCCTGAGCAGGACTGTTATATTCTGGGACACGTAGATGCACATGTTGCTGCTTGAAGAAGCTGAGATGGTCCGCCATTGTGCTGGAGTTGATGTCATGTAGCCAGTCACGTGACACAAATGGAGCGTGTGGATTGGCCAGTCGGTCAGGAGCTGTTGGGGAAGAACGGCTTACACCGCCATGTTGTTTTTATGGTGCGGAAATATAAACAGAGACACGAGGCCGTGTAAGAAGAAGACAAACAACATACATTTGTTGGTTAGATATGAAAGGTTCATTTAATACCAAAGGGAGATATAAAGACATGTTGAATAAAGTAAAAAGGACGAACATAAAGTTAGTAGGTAAGTAGTAAATGGTAGACGAAAGTCTGAGCCCTAGGTGACTAAGGGAAGCTAACTGAGAGGTTAGTCACGATACGTATGGAGTTTACAGAGCGTGTTTGTCGGTTGAGACGAGAGATGTGTTTGATGTGACTAACAAACTACAGTAGTATTAGCTT
>VCCN01005317.1:318404-337090 GCA_006491835.1 Architeuthis dux | reverse complement strand
TGTTTATCGTTATAATCCATGTTGAATAATTGAATAACATTTATTGGCGATAGTTTAATAATAGTTAGTTTTCTGTTCATTTTCTTCTTATTGTGTTTAACTGTTTAGGTTTTGACATGACAAATTTGGTATCGTCTATTTTATCATCCGAAACAAATTTCTGCACAAAAACTTAATTACCCCCCTTGGATTTAAATTTTTTACCCGTCCTCATCATTTTCCACGAAATAATTCAATTCAAAATAAAACTTGCATATCTTTTGTTTTTTGTTTCTACACAAACACAATAATTAAAAAAAAAACAACTTATAACCAATATAAAAATAAATAAAATAAAAAAAGGTATTTTATTGAATATATATGAGTCATTCCATATCAAAGCGCCCAATTTTATGAACTTTCGTCCAGGTCACCCTCTCAGATTCCTCTGGAAATAAAAATTACATGTGTCGATAAAAACGCCAGAATTGTCTGCTGAATGAATTTCTTTTTTAAACTCCAGATAGCGCTTTCTTTTGTTTAAATATTTTTTGTTATAATTAAAATAGTTTTTTATAGTTTTGAGAAGGGTCATTAATATTGAACTCTTTCTTGTTATTTGTGTTGTAAACACAATGTTTCGGCCGATCCATTCTTAAACATAATTTCTGTTTAACCCATCACACTCGGATTTTACACCTGAAGAAGGCCGAAGAATGGATCGGGCGAAACGTTGTGTTTACAACACAAATAACAAGAAGGAGTTCAATCGTCCGAAGAACAATTTCAAAATTAAAATAGTATTAATAAAAAATGATGTTATTGTATACATGTGATATGTTATGACATCAAAAGGTGAAAAAAAATGATCAAACCACAGGTCTGGTTAGTCACTCAGTAGAAACCGTTGTGTGACCAACGTCTTTTGGCAGCATGACGTGTTGGGGGTGATCAATAAATAAATGAATTGCTTTTATCACCTTTACTTGTGTAGTGATCACTAAAAATATCTATGTTTTCAAAAAACAAGCGGGAACGCTGCTGGACACAGACCAAGAGACCAATTTAGCATAAACTTAGATAATATTGAATCAGTGTTCCAGGTCTTGTTTGAGAGAGACCAATTGCTGCTTGTTTTTTATACTCTCCTCACGTTTGGAGTACCAAACGCCATCAGCTTATTTCTTGGTATGGTTTCATCCACTGGCTTTGTTTCTGCTTCATCTTGCTGACTGCCTCAACTGCTGAAGGACCAGCAATTTCTTTTGAGTGGAGTACAATCAGGTCTTTTCTTTCCTCTGCAAAGGGGTTTCTAATATGTTCCATTGCACTGACCAGAGAGCGGACATCCTTGATGAATGAGACCTGGACATGTGTTGTTTGGTCATGGTGACGCATTTGACAAAGTTCATTGAACCGAATCAAATGCTCTACAAGTGAACTGCATTCAGTCCGCTTGTATGTTTGCTTGGACTGCAAAGGAAATATCAATGCCTTGACTTCTTGTCATATAATGTAGAGCTTTTAGTCAGTCTTGGCTGTGCAGGAGGTTAATGGTCCTTGTCTGTCAAGATTCACAAGTTCAAAATTCAATATTTTTCTCAGAAAATAAGCAATTTCTTTTTACCGCAGGGAAACACAGATATGTTTTTTTCAAACCCAAGTTGAAAAACTGATGACTTAGAAAACTTGCCTACATTTATGTCAGGCTTAAACGCACATATACAAATGTATGATTTGGCACTGAGATCTTCCATATCAGACTACTCTATGGAACTTTATTGCAATTACAATTTTCATACCAGCCATGGCCGCCATCTTGAATTTCCGATGACTTGCATGTATTATCCAAATGGCAATTCCAAAAAAATATGTATGGTAAAAAATTTAACTAATTATGTCCTCAATATATTATATCCATCACTGATATGGAAATTTATTTTAAAATGGCTGCCATAGGCGACATTTTGAAAATTCATGATAACTCCATATCCATATATTTTTGGAATGCCTCATTTTTTATATTAAAATATTAACCTAGAACGAAATTTAGAGGAATATACTTCAATGTGTATTTTCCCCACACCTTTTAATTTTATGAAATCAATTAAAGAACTGTACTTGAAATTTTAGATTGGTGCAAAAACAATTCCGTTATTTTTGCCATCAATATTAAAGCAGTATATCAGCTTAGAATAAAAGATATTAATCGAAATAAGAATCTTCAGAATCTTCTCCTTTTTCCCTACTAAAAACAAGTCCATTTATTCCGGAAGCATAGAATTCTGGGGTCCTGGAACCAACAAATTCTTCGAAGGCATTTTGAGCTGCTGCTTGGATCATTCACTTGACATGCGTTCGAGCATTGTCATGGAGAAGAATCGCTCCTTTTCAATTGACCAATATTAAACGTAAACATTGCAGTTCTTGATGCATTTTGTTGATTTTCTAGCCATACTTATTTGCTTTGATGGTTTTGCCACAATTTAAGAAGTTGTAGTGGATGATTCCACTTGCCGACCACCAAACAGTGAACATAATCTTCTTTTGATACAGGTTTGGTTTGGGGAAATATTTTGGTGCTTAACTGTCGATTGTTGTACAGAATCCATTTTTCGTCACGTGTCACAATGTGATCAAGAAATGGATTGTTTTTATTGCACAAAAGTGCAGAGCAGAGCAACTGTTGAATGGTCAACGTTTAGTTCCTCTGCAACAAAGCAGAAAAAAAACTAGATTGCTATAAAGTGTTGTGCATAATTTCATCATTTGGAGAACAATTTCTTTTTTCAGTGCAAAGGACTAATCATAGCTTTTAGATAGAAATGGTTAAATGTGGGATCTTTATTTAGCACTTAATTTTAAAACAAATCAAATTCAAGGCATATGAAGTTTTTAGCAGCTTCACATGTGCTATACTTGCCTAAATTTCATCTAAATCCATGTTGCTAAAACTTGAAATCAAATTGCACATGAATTAAAATAAATTGTGCTAAAAATCTAGTAGAATATTAAAATGAAGCTAAATAGTAGTAAAATCTAATAATGAAATTAGTAAAATCTCTTGATTTTTACGACTGGAGTGGATAAATTTTTCAGGTGGCTTGGATTAGATTTTAAATGCAAACTTTAGATTTTAAGATACTATGTCATGTGACAGTAAAATTAATTATAAATAAAAAAAAATCCAAATTGAATAAAAACTGTGTCATTATTTTGATATGACTGACTTCTTCAGCACGATTGTTTCGGGTAAGGGATTTTTTGTTTGTTTGTCCCAATCCATGAAATCGGAACATACTGTCTCTGTATCTTTTATAAAAATGAACAAGTATCCCATTCTTGGATTTTAGAAATATATGCACACAAATTGAGAAGTCAAAACTGTACAGATTGAAAAGCAAGTGACAGTTTGAGCATTGTGACTCATTAACTAATTATTGTCTTGTGTGTTCTTAAATGGGACATGAACTTATTTTTGGATGTCATGGAAAAACCAATACTGGCCATAAATTAATGGGTTGTCCTTTCATATTAAACCAGTAACATTTGCTGCATTGAATTTATACCCTAAGACTATCTCCTCTGCACAAATGGATATATTCTGGATGATCAGTTTTTTTTATAAATATCTTTCTCAACACTTCTCCCTTAAATCTTCTCATGCTGAATGCTTGACTATAAAAGACAAAAATATTCTGTTTTAACAGAAATATATTTTGTACATTTTCATTTTTATGTTCTACATGTTTCCTTTCAAACCTTTCTCCATTTATGTACAAAACAATTCATGGAAAACATCTTATCTAAATTCAACTCAATAAATACATTTCTAATAAATCTGTCAGACATTTATTGAATGTAATGCATTGTAAAAATGAAAAGTTATTCCTATGTTTCATTCTTTTTGTTTTTAATGGTTTGGTATGATTACACTTGTTTTGTTGGTTAAATGTTAAAATGTAAAAGATTTTTCTCATCTTCTAATGAATAATGAAGTGTCTTGGTTCTGATAAATAAAACTTAGAGAAAAGTCAAAATGCAAGTCTATACATTATATTCCATTGGATTATTTTTGTTTCAAGAACTGCAGGATATCAATTTTATTTAGTAACTGAACATGAAATGTGAAATGTTGAGTTCATAGAAACACAAACTGAGTTATTATAATTGTATTATTGCAAATAATGAATAACACCTCTTCTTTATTACAGATATTGCAATGAAAATTTGATGGCCATAAACTGTAATCCTCGATTTGATGTTGACGATGAGAATGAAGAAATAAACCATTTTTTGAACAAGCATTTACACATATTGTTGTAATTTGTATGACTATTTTCACATCTAGAAATGTATTCATATATGCACACATTAGAAGAAATGCTATTTTTCTGCAGTGCACAGAACATCATTTTCACTGACTTTAATCTTAAAAATACAAAAGTGAACAGACATTGAAGAGGAACCCAATTCTTGTAAAGTTTGTGGAACAGCATTTTCACATAGTGCAAATTTGAATCATCACATGCCAACACATAAAAAGATACCTTTGCAAACTCAGATCAACATTTTCACTGAATTCACATTTAAAAGTAAACATGCAAAGAAAAACTGGAGAGAAACCCTACCCTTGTCATGTTTGTGGATCAGCATTCTTAAATAATTCAAATTTAAAGAAACACATGCTAACACACACGGAAAAAAAACCCTACCCTTGTCAAGTGTGTGGATCAGCATTTTCAGACAATTCCACTTTGAAGGGACACATGCAAACTCACACTGGAGAGAAAACTTTTTGTCAGGTATGCGGATTAGCATTTTCATTGAACTCAAATTTGAAAAAACACTTGCGGACACACACTGGAGAGAAACCGTTCTCTTGTCAAGTTTGTGGAGCAGCATTTTCAGAGAATTCATATTTGAAGACACACATGCGAACACACACTGGCGAGAAACCATTCTCTTGTCAAGTTTGTGGATCATCATTTTCCATCAGTTACAATTTGAAGATCCACATGCGGACACACACTGGAGAGAAACCCTTCTCTTGTGAAGTTTGTGGATCAGCATTTTCCAACCGTTACACATTGAAGATACACATGCAAACACACACTGGAGAGAAACATTTTTGTCAAGTATGTGGATCAGCATTTTCAACGAATTCAAATTTGAAGACACACATGCGGACACACACTGGAGAGAAACCATTTTCCTGTGAAGTTTGTGGATCAGCATTTTCCATTAGTTACAATTTGAAGAGCCACATGCGAACACACACTGGAGAGAAACCCTTCTCCTGTGAAGTTTGTGGATTAGCATTTTCACAGAATTCTAAGTTGAAGATACACATGCAAACACACTCTGGAGAGAAACCCTTTTCTTGTCAAGTGTGTGGATCAGCATTTTCAGAGAGTTCCAAGTTGAAGACGCACATGCGGACACACACTGGGGAGAAACCGTTCTCTTGTCAAGTTTGTGGATCAGCATTTTCCATCAGTTATAATTTGAAGAGCCACATGCGGACACACACTGGAGAGAAACCCTTCTCTTGTGAAGTTTGTGAATCAGCATTTTCCAACAATTCTAATTTGAAGAGACACATGCGAACACACACTGGAGAGAAACCCTTTTCTTGCGAAGTTTGTGGATCAGCATTTTCCAACAGTTTCACTTTGAAGATACACATGCAAACACACTCTTGTCAAGTGTGTGGATCAGAATTTTCAAATAATTTAGATTTGAAAAGCCACATGCAAACACACCCCAGAGAGAAGCCAAATTTGAAAAGTCACATGCAGACACAATGAGGTTAAATCGTGTTCTTGTAATGTGTGTTGCTCAGCATTTTGACTGAATTCATTTAATAGTGCACATGCAAAAACAATAAAGAGGAAGCTTAATCATGTAAAGTATGTTGATTAACATTCAGAGAGGATTCAATTTGCAAACATACCTGGGAGAGAAATCAGATTTTCCTTGAGTGTGTGGATTTGTATTTTCAAGGAGTTCTTGCTTAAATATACAGGCTAACACTATGTGGCAAAAAATAACTTCACAAATGACACACATTTTCAGAGAATTTGCTTTGAATAGACATATGCAAACACACACTAGAGCTAAACCCTTTTCTGGTCAAGTGTAGATCAGTATTTTCAAGAAACTCACATTTGAATATGCAAACACATTGAAGAGAAACCTTACCCTTGGCCAGTGTGCGGAACAGCATTTTCACAGAGTTCAGCTTTGAAGATACACTTGTAAAGCCTGTTGTTTATCATTTTCACTCTAGTTCCCATGCAAAATGTGGATTAGCTTTTTCACAGGATTCAAATGCAAACACAATTTTTTTTAATAAAGTGTGTGGTTTTGTATTTTCAAGGAGTTTGTGCTTAAACACACCCGAGAGAATCACTATTTAAGTGAAATGGTTGGAACAGCATTTTCAAAGAGTTTGTCTTTGTGAACACACTCTAGAGAGCAGGGCTTGAAGTTAATGTGTTCAGAACGAAAGTGTTTTTTAAATCACAGGCATCCTGGGGAAGATATCTTGTTTTTAAAGAGATTAAATAAAACAGTTGCTTTAGCAAATTAGAAACTAGGGAGAGGGATATAAAGAGTGAAAAGGTATACAGTTACATACATATACACTTATATAAAATTTATTCAAAGCAGGATTGCCTTTTTGCAAAGCGTTTCGCCATATTTATTTTCCCCTTTGTTTTTAAAGGAAACAAAACCATGTCTAAAACTGCACATCTACTTAGTTATTAGTAGTAGTGGTGATGTTTCAACCTGGCGAGCCAAACGTCTGGTAGTGGTGGGCAAGTTTGTGTATTTTGGAAACACTGTTTTTTCAGGTTTTGTACCCTTGAAATCTCCCATAAGATTAAACAAGCCAGTATGCATTTGGAAAGTTGGGATAATATGGCACATCACAAGGAACAAAGATAACGATGTACAATGCTTGTGTACTGACCTCCTTGCTTTATGGATGCGAAACATGGGTGTAAGAAAGCTGGAGTGCTTTCACCAACAAAGCCACAAAAATAGACAACAGGTGAACTATCAAATAGCTACAGATTACAGTCTGTGGAAAGGTATACAAGTCAGCAGTAGGGCTGAAAAAACATGCTAGAGTACATGGAAATCGAGTACCCATACCATGAATTCTCTTTTGTGCCAGAAATTTTACATCCCTGGCTCGGTTAAAAAGCCACATCCGTTCTTGGCATAGTTGAGTGATATCATGCGAAATCGAGGTGGCAGCCGTCATATATGAAATCCTTTGCCTCGGTGAGCAACTGAAGAAGCTGTCAAATTATATTCACTTATGAATGTGGGTTTTCCTGGAGAGAACATATTTAACTAACAGCCATAGAAATTATATATTTTTTCTTTTGAATTTGTTAAAAGGCTAAGATACATAGTGAACATATGGGTGGAGGAATTGGAGTTGGATTTTAAAAAATTTAATATCGTTAGTTTATAGACACATATATATATACATAAAATAGGCTGAAGGTACTTCCATAGAAAATTGGTTTATTTTGTGAATATTTCAGTATTCAAATCATTGTCAGAACATTCTAGTAAGATATTCTTACCTTAATGTCAGTTTAATATAACTTGGATAACCCTTTTGTTAAATTTTCTATCTGGTTTGATATAACTCGGATTTATCAAGTCAATGATGTGATTTAATATTTTAAACAAAAATGCACCGAGCAGGGCGCAGACCATTTTTACATGACTCGTTAATTTTGAAACAGCGAAGCGGTCGGTCTGGACAGTAATAGAAAATCCTATCCAGATGAATGGCCCGGAGAGACACTTTTATCTAATACATTTACATATGAAATATAATTAAACCCTTTATAGTATACACCTAAATGGAATAACTGGAATGAAGTGAATTGTCGTGAATAACACATGATTTAATCAAAAGCTCTGTCCTCTCATCTTATATGATGTAAAGGAATTAAGGATGTCTAATATTCTAGTTGCTAATAAACAGTTTGAATCGAATCTTAAGTTCACTAGCTTTAATTGTATATTAAACACTGTGAATGACACATTAAGTCTTCCCTTCCCAACAGATTACATGTCAATTGAACATGTGCTGTATACTCTTTTGTAAAATAATAGAAATAGAAAATGTTTTTTCTCATTTAAAACCAATACGCAATAAATGCTTAATTGGAAATATTATCTGTCTTCCTTTCCCCAAATTTCCCAGTTACCCTGGAAAAAAAATTAAAGTGGTTATAATTGCGAACTTTGCCACTGGTTGAAATTCAACTAATGAAATGCCCTGCAAAGTTCAAATGCCTATCCGAAGGTCTTTCTGATCCAGCAGTCTTTCTAACAAGACCTACTTCAAAGGGGTTAGTCGCTTTTGGGTTAAGCTGCTAGCAGTAGTAACTTTTCTCACCAAGCAGGCATCCTGGTAACATTGCCTTTTTGGCCCCTGGCTAGCAGCCACACAAATAACCTTTTCTAATAATTTTCTAGTAATTTGGTTCTAGGCAGATGGGAAAATACACCCAACACAAAACTCTTCACTTCAAGACTTCTCCTTTCCTTCACCATATGGCACAATGAACTTTCCAGATACACAAAGACCCTATCTTTTCTCCAGCATCCTTCATTGCTATGAACATTCTGTTAGTCAGAATTAACTCGACTTAATCACAGTGAGTTTTTTTCCACGTGAAATCCCTACTTTTCGCACTTCCTTCCCCAATCCTCCTCTTATCTCTCTTTTTCAGTTTCTATCTTCAGTTAGTAAAGATCGGATTATAACGAACCAAAAACCTATAGCATTATTGTTTTTTCCCTCATTCTTTGAGTCAGCATCCTCAAAAGGGATTCTTTTACATTTGCCGAAAAAGGTACTTCTTCCTTTTAGAATATGATTGTTATGATGTGTGCTTGTAAATACAAATTGGATACTTTTTTTTCACACTAAAATAAAATGTTACTGTGACAGCTAAGCTGGGATTACTGCGAGAATGTTACCATATAATTTATAATTTAACTTCCATGCTTTTATAGGAAGGCTCTACTTTCGGATAGTGGGGTAATCCCGTATTGTAATCAATCCTCATGGTGTGTATACATTATCTTTTAGCATTGACTGCACCACCATTTTCCTTTAATTTGTAATTTCTTTTTTGGGGCGTGGAAGCCCCTCGAAGTGATGATAAAGAGGTGGATGGCTGGTTTCAAAATACCTTCATCCAGCCGGGATCTCATAACATGACCCTTTTTTAGGGGCTTCCTATTGATCATATTTTTACCCTGTAATTTTTCTGATACAGGGTAAAGTAGAATTTTAGGGAAAGGGAGACGATAAAATGTCCAATACCCTTACTTACACAATGAATGTAATCAAGAATTTTTCAATATTACATAGTTATGTTATGTTTTAATACTTGGTAAATACTCACAAAAATCGAGGTAGAGATAGAATGAATTAAAATATAAAATATTCTTGCTTCACCTCCACAGTAGAGAGTGAGTTGAAAGTTAAGCCTTTTACCTTTTATGCCTATTTATGTAAAGATTTCCATATATATGTTAAGGAGATGGTTTTGTCCATTGTGGATAGGAAGGAAAGAAATGCTGATACAGAGGTAACCCTGTGTTCCCAACATGGATGTCACATGGTGTGAGGGAATGCTTCTGATTGGCTGGAAAAGTTGTGACGTCATGATGAGAGTCGAGGAAGAAGGTGTAAAGGTATTCATTCTAATCTGGGCAAAAGAAATGAACAGGTCTGAAGAAGAGAAGAGTTATTGGCGTGGGAGACCAGGGCTTCACTATGTGTGCTAGTGAGCAAAGAAGGAGTAACAATGCTGAAGGAAAAAACGTATGCCTGAAATCGCATACAGGCTTCATTCTAGAAAGATCTAAGAATGGGCAGATTGATGTTGTCCTGGCTTCTTATAGAAGGCTGTTACCAGAACTGATGTCACAAGAAAAGGGATTATATTTAGTTTTGTATTTCTAGCTTTCCAAACAGTCTGCAGCTAGTGCTTATTCTAGTCTGGTATTTAATTCCCTAATTTGGTATAAATCAATAACACATGGGAAAGTGGATGCTACAGCTATATATATATTTGCGATGTGATATCTTTGTTCATCAATATCTAAATAAAATATATTTATTTTTATAAATCTCATGGTGTCATTTATTTACCTCTGACAATGAAGTTGAAGAGGTATATGTATTCGGTCATGTCCATCTGTCCACATGATAACCCCAAAAGTACTCAATGACATTTTCTGGAAGGGTGGGCCATAAGCTATGGAAAAACTTGTGAAATCTTAGGAATCCAGGAATTTTCTTTTGATTGCAAGATATTTTTCCGTACATTTATGTATACGCTCATGACTTTCCACAGAATATCTCTGAAAGTTCTCAATGTCATTTTGTGAACGAAAAATAGGCTACGGAGGAAGAGATTAAATCTTCGGGCGGATCCATGAACAATTACATCCCCAGCATGTCGCAGTTATGTCTACTCCACATAATACTGCCAAAATTTCATATCGGTCCAGATAATATCTCAAAGTTCTCAATGACATTTTGTGGAAGGGTGGACGGAGGAAGCAATAAAATTTTCGGGCATCCTAGTAATATGTCCACACCACATAATGTCGCCAAAAGTTCATGTCTGTGCACACAATATCTCCAAAAGTTCTCAGTGATTTTCAATGGAATTCTGTGGAAGGGTGGACAATGGGCTATGGAAGAAGTGATTAAATCTTG
The DNA here is from genome assembly GCA_006491835.1 of Architeuthis dux. Classification (NCBI taxonomy): domain Eukaryota; kingdom Metazoa; phylum Mollusca; class Cephalopoda; order Oegopsida; family Architeuthidae; genus Architeuthis; species Architeuthis dux. The sequence goes on along the minus strand of VCCN01005317.1, from coordinate 326,334 downwards.
GGGTGGAACCATGAACAATTACTTCCCCTGACAATGGCGTTAGCAGAGGTATTCACTCTTTTGAGGGCTTTCTAGTTTTATTTTAATTGTATTTGATTTTTATGTATGCGTGAGGCTCGAGTCTATAATACTGAGAAAGAAATCTAAATTCCTTATTATTCAATAAAATGCTATAAATTATTGTATTTCTATGTAATCTACTCTTATAAAAAATCAACACAAATAATTTCCAATCATCATCTACAAATGATGGGAATAAACTAAAAATCAACCAATTTCTCCAACATTTATTTTTTGTTAATCTACTATAATAATATTTCTATATTTTCCTGGAAAAAATGGCACGAACTCTCAATATGACCTTTGACCTCTGTTGTTTATGGTATTTTAACCAGAAAATTGGGAATGTTTTCACAGTTCAATTCATTTCAGTAACACATGCATAAAATTGAAAACTCTCCCTTACCTGATGTTGGAATTTAAGCACTATATAAATGCTTGTGTATTGCTACTCCAGCAATATAGATACATTATAATTTTCTTTTCTTCATGATCAACTCGCTTTTAACAAGCGATTTGATTTACAATGTAAGTATAATGCTAAACTGGAACCTTACTTTGTGTCTGTCAGATTAGGTTAGATTTAATGATTGTCATGGAAACAAGGTGCGTGTCATGTTTATAAGGGTGTCTGTTGAGAATAGTTGTAATTCAAATATTATAACCACCCGTTTGTCTGGTTAGTGGTTGTCATAGGAGATCAATCTGTTGAGTGAAGGAAGGTTGTCGATTTCAAGGCAAGAGGAAACAGGTCTGGTTAGTCACTCAATAGAAACCGTCACGTGACCAACGTCTTTTGGCAGTATGCCTTGTTGGGTGATCAATGAAAGCCTTTTGTTGGATCACTGAAATGTCAGAATTTTCAAAAACCAAGTGTGAATGCTGCCGGACACAAACTAAGGGACCAATTTAGCATAAACTTACATTTTAGATTGAACTCCATGATTACCTCATTTAGACTTTCTGCAAGAACTAGCTGAAAATCCCATCTGTAGTGCAAATTTTCAGCGAGTTTGCTATAATGAAAAAATAAGAAATGTATCAAATAAGAAAACCATGAATATTATTTAAAACTTCCTAATAAACTATTTGGAGTTTATATCTATGTATATATAGAGAGACAGTGAGGGATAACGGAATAGATTTAAATATGTACATGCACCCTAGGTGAGACTGAAAATTTGCACAATGGTTTCATGCGCCCTAGGTGAGACTGAACATTTGCGCAAGGGTTTCATGTGCACTAGGCTAGACTCAAAATTTGACCCATGGTTGTAGGTTTGCCTAATGGAGGGGCTGGTCGTCCTGCATGTCATAAATACATAAATTCAGTTATTAAACTATAATATGCATGAGATAGCTGATTTAGAATAACATATCCTAATAATCAAACATTTAGAGTTTATATCTGTTCATATAGAGAGACAGTGGGAGATAATGAGATAAATTTAAATATGTACAATTAGGGGAAACCGGGGAAGAGTGGATCAGAACAAAATTAATTGTAGGTAGAAGCTAATTTTATTAATACATTTAGGTAAATAAAAAAGATCAACTGTTGGCTGTGAAGTAGGTTATATAAATATAAGAGAGTAACATCTCTCACTTGTTTTTTAAAATTATTTCTGATCCACTGTGCCCCAGCCCATCAATATGATTCAAAGATTCAAAGAAGCCCTAGAGTGAAACCAGCTAACATTTTATTAAAGTATTGTTGAATTGTAGACTATATTACATGAAGTGATCACACTAAAGGAAACAGTTGAGACAAAATCACATTCAGTCTCAAAAGCAATTTAAGAGAAAAATGAATTATACAAAAGTAAAATTAAAATACGTGAAATAAATTGACAACTGTTCCCCGATTTCTTTCTTTCTCAGATCCACACACTTCACAAGTGTAGGGTTACTCTCCAGTATGTGTCTTTTTAAATTGGAATTCAGTGAAAATGCTGATCCATACGCAAGTATAGGGGTTCTCTCTGGTGTATTTTGAAATTGAACACATTTCACATGACTAGGGTTTTTCCATAGTGTGTGTTTGCATACATTCACACAAATGCAGATACGCACATTTCACAAGAAGATTGCCTCTCCTGTATGTATTCACAAATGAAATCCACGAAAATGCTCACATTCTACATGAATGCTTCCCTCAGTACTTTTAAATTTGGATCACACTTAAATGTTGATCCACATACTTGGCATGAATATTGTTTCTCTTTAATATGTTTGCAAGTATAGTTTTAAACTGAAACTCTGTAAAAAAGCAGATCTAAATATTTCACAAGTGTAGCCTCTTTCCAATATGAGTTTGCATGTGTTTTTAAAGTTCATGCTGAAAATGCTGAATCACACTTCTCAAGTGTAGGGTTTCTCACCCGTGTGTGTGTGTTAGAATGTATCTTTTTAAATAGGAAATCATTGAAAATGCTGATCCACAAATCTAGGGTTTCTCTCCAGTATGTGTTTTCATGTGTCTTTTTAAACTAGAACTCTGTGAAAATGCTGATCCACACACTTCACATGTGTAGGGTTTCTCCCCTGTGTGTATTTGCATGTGGCTTTTCAAATGGGAACTCATTGAAAATGCTGATCCACATACTTCACAAGTGTAGGGTTTCTCTCCAGTGTGTGTTCTAACATGGCTTTTTAAATGGGAACTCTTTGAAAATGCTGACCCACACACTTCACAACTGTAGGGTTTCTCTCCAGTGTGTATTCTCATGTGCCTTTTTAAACTAAGTCTCTTTAAGAATGCTGATCCACACACATCACAAGTGTAGGGTTTATCTCCAGTGTGTGCTTGCATGTGTCTTTTTAAATGGTAACTCTGTGAAAATGCTGAACCACACACTTCACAAGTATAGGGTTTCTCACCAGTGTGCGTTAGAATGTGTCTTTTTAAATGTGAACTCATTGAAAATGCTGAGCCGCAAATTTCACAACTGTAGGGTTTCTCTCCATTGTGTGTTCTCATGTGGCTTTTCAAATTGGAACTCTCTGAAAATGCTGATCCGCACACTTCACAAGTGTACGGTTTCTCACCTGTGTGTGTTAGAATGTGTCTTTTTAAATGGGAACTCATTGAAAATGCTGATCCACAAACTTCACAAGTGTAGGGTTTCTCTCCATTGTGTGTTCTCATGTGGCTTTTCAAATTGGAACTCGATGAAAATGCTGAAGTGCACACTTCACAAGTGTATGCTTTGACACCTGTGTGTCTTAGAATATGTCTTTTTAAATGGGAACTCTTTGAAAATGCTGATCCACATTCATCACAAGTGTAGGGTTTCTCTCCAGTGTGTGTTCGCATGTGAGTTTTCAAATTGGAACTTTCTGAAAATGCTGATCCGCACACTTCACAAGTGTACGGTTTCTCACCTGTGTGTGTTAGAATGTGTCTTTTTAAACTAGAACTCTTTGAAAATGTTGATCCACACACTTCACAAGTGTAGGGTTTCTCCCCGGTGTGTGTTTGCATGTGGCTTTTTAAATGGGAACTCATTGAAAATGCTGATCCACACACTTTGCAAGAAAATCTGTGGCATTTGGATTTTGAAAATTCACTGAAAATGATGATCCACACACCTCACCAGAATAGCACTAGTCTCCAATGCATGTAGAGATGTATTTAAAAAAGATGTTAACACTAGGAAAATGAAGAGCCACACAACTCATGATTTTCAACTAATGTGCTTGCCTGCATATCTGGTCCTTATATGATATATACGTATGGCCATCAAATGATTTAATTTCTTCTCCACCAAAATTGAGATCTGTGAAAGAAAAGGAGATATTATTAAAAGAAAACAGCATTCATATGCATTATTTACAATTATAAATTCATGAAAACTCAGTTTGTGTTTCAATAAAATTCATCAATTTCTTTTCCATGGTAATTGATATCTGCGAATTAAAGAGGTATTATTGAAGAAAATATAAAACATTAATTTCTAACTGATTGCAGCAAGATAGACCTCCCCCCACCCAATAAGATTTCACAAGTCAATAGTGACAAACAAAATTGGAGGACTTGAAAAAAAAAGAAAAGAAATGTAGCTACTTATAGGATAACAGTAATATTCTTTTCTTTATTTGAGCACTTAAGAACTTGCCTTAGTGAATTTCTACGGGCCAGTGGAGTAGCGATGAAAAAGAATTAATAAAAAAAAAATTATTCAGGGAAAATAAATGAAAATAAACTCTAGAACTCGTAGAATACAAACCTAAATTTAACAACTAGACACCAGACGATTTTGACAGTTGATTAATGATTTCTGACCCAGCATATCCTATTGGAGACTGGGATAAAATTTTGAGATGCAAAACTAAAGTCACAATGTTTATTGAAAATACCCTTCTCCAATATACTAAGATGAGAGAAAATGGTCAACCTAATCTTAACGTACAAGATGACTGAATAGAATAAAAGCTCATTCATAAAAACTGTTGAAATAGTTTTAAAGTTATTTATTTTACCTTGCTGGCACCCTGACAAATTGTTATAAATATCCACCGTTTTTTCCCAAATCCTCAGTCGGAGGGCTTCACAAATTGAGAACAGGCCTAGCATCACGGACAGTGATGCGGTTGATCTAGAGAACAGCATTCAAACATCAGCAATTCCAACCATTCAGATATTTCTCCCAGCTGTGAAAGCACTGGTAAAGTTGATCCAGAGAATTGAGTTCAGACATTAGCAGTTCAACCTGTATCAGAAGTTGCTGCCAAGACAACCAGGTGTTAGAATCTATATAGTGAACTGACCAGTCAGAAGGCTTTCCTCTCCATCTCATACTCTGACTTTAGAGACATAAAAACAAAGTAACACTCGACTTAGAATTCAAAAGCCACATTCTACTTTCCAGAAATTTAGCCACAGATGAAGAAACAAGGAAAGAGATTTATATCTTCATGAAATAAAGAGTAATTGATAATTGAATAAGCAGTCGTCCTTCATCAATTCTCAATCTGGTTGGCTTCGCTTCATTGTTGTGAGATTGTGACCATTTAAAAGCTTCGACCAAACAGACAAAACCTTCTTCAAAAGAAACAAAACACAATGTGGGGGAGAAGGAGCTAGTAGGAATCTATTACAGAAAGGGTTGCAGTCTTACACAATTTGTGTTTCAATAAACTCCAGGATATTTCATATTCTATGTTCAGTCATAAACAGAATTTATATACTGTCCTTGGAATACAATTTAAATACTTGTATTTTTACTTTTCAATATGTTTTATTTTTCAGAAACAAAATTTAACTAGCCACCGATATATGCTGTGTTGGGGGTGATCAATTAATAAGTTGGAAAAAAACAGTCCAAATGAACACTGCTGGACACAAACTAAGGGACCAATTTAGCATAAACTTACATTGAAAATTGAACCCCACTCTAAAAACCTACTATGGGGGGTATTTTCAAAAAATAAAAACCCATTTCCACTACTCATTGGAGGGAGTATGTGTGCAAAATTTCAAGTTACTACTATGAACAGTTAGAGCAGTGTGAAGTCTGGATACATAGATACATATAAATATCAGAACACATGAATAACCTAAACCCAACAATAAACCAGTGTTGTGGGTAGCATTGATTAATAAACATGAGAACAATTGTTTATCCTTAGACAGTTAACCAACCAAACATCAAAAAGGAGAAAAGAGTAATAAAACTCAAGAACATGTTAAAACAAATAAATCAACAAGTTTTATTGGTATGAGAACAAGAGGAGAAATTAATAATAACCAGACAGTGTCATGGTCATACACACAAGCAAGCAGAATAATATACTACTCACAATAAGTTAGGGATATTGAGGTTAGGGTGTGTCTGCTTTTGCTCACAGTGCTTGCCTTAATTTTGTGTAGTGGGGAAAATACTGTACTTGTTTTCTTTGCTCATATTGTGTGCAATAGGAGTGGAAAAGCATCCCAGGGGTCATAGGTTGAAAATCACAAACAAGTATTGGTAATGACCATTGCGTACAGTTATGGTTTTTAGGGCTATAAAAGGCATAGGCTATTTTAGAAGGCTGTTAGTCCTGATTTGAGTGCTCATTGAACCATAACCCAACCTAGAACTTTCCCGCATTCAGACAGAAAGTAGACATATTGAAGTCACCCGTGAACTTTGTGTATCAAAAAGTGTGATCAGTCAACTTGTTTCCAGAAATATCCACGAGCTGTCACATTCATCTGCTCCACATGCTACTTACCGTAATGACGATCAGTACGTCCAGATACATGCCCTGTGCTACCGCCATGCCACACGTAGACGTCTGTTGTGTGTGATGCCGCTAATGGACAAACATTGCCAAACACGTCTGCAGTGGGTCAGAGCCCATGTGAGGTGAATACTGTAACAATGATCGACAGTGTTGTTTACTGATGAGTGCAGAATCGGTACCAAAACCATGGTCGTCAATGGGTATGGAGTCATAGAAGTGAGCATTATGCTACGGTTAACATGGTCTCAAACGATCGAGCCGGAGGTGGTAGCATTCTGGGGATGAATAACCAGCAATTGGAGAACGAACCTGGCCAGTCTTACCTATGCGACATTATTGAACCCATTATCATTTCACAGTGGCACCACCATTGTCCAAACTTCATCTTCATGGATGACAATGCAACTCCTTATTGTGCTATTAATAAAGCTTGTTATGCAATACTGTGCCCTTTTTTGTGCAAAAGAAACGTCCATATTACTAAAACTTAGAAACAAGCTAAAATTAAACAGCAAAAGTATACACATAATAATCCCAATATCCTTAACTTATTGTGAGTAGTTAGGGTTAGTTATGAGACAATCATTAACTGGTTCAACTTCTTAAGAGACATCACTTGCATGTATGTCATAGACCATCCAATGCAAATTGGCGGTCCTGGAAATGAAGTAGAAATTGATGTCCTACTTCATTCACAGGAAATACCATTGAGGCAGATATATCGTCCAGGTCATTAGGTTCTCAGAATGGTTGAAAGAGAATTAAAAGATGCGTCCTTGTTCCATTTGAAGCCAGATCTTCAGCCACATTGCTGCCAATTATCAACCAGGCACAAGAATCATTACAGATGGTTGGAAAGCATACATTCTGTAGTCAATCATCAAATGAGCTTTATGGATCCGAATGATCCCACAGTCCATACTAACACAATTGAATGTACCTGGTCCCACCTTGCTTTTGGATCGAAGTGCTGCTTTTGACACTGTGGACATTAATAAGCTTATAAACATTTTGGACAGAGAATTTGCATTGAAGTGGTTTCAGTCCTTTCTTGTTGGTAGAAAGCAACGTGTTTGAATTAACGATTCACTATCTGATCATGTAAATGTTTTGTTTGGGGTTCCCCAGGGTTCAGTTCTTGGTCCTGTTCTATTTAATATTTACATTAGATCTTTATATAAAGTAATAGAACATGCAGGTTTCTCCACTGGTGGATATGCTGATGACAGCAATGCCAGACAGACCCTTGCGCTTAGTTTTCAACATAATGTTATTAAAGAACAGGTACCTTCCCTTATGGACCACATCACTAAATGGATGAATGCCTTCTTTCTCAAGATCAATCCCAATAAAACAGAGATTGTATTATTTACCCCAGGTACTAAAAATGTTCAAATCATCAAGAGCGTAATTCTTAATAATGGCGACTGCATATGTTTTTCTGACTGGGTAAAAGATCTTGGGGCCTATCTAGATAAATCTCTACACTTAGAAATGCATGTTAATAATGTTATAGATTAATTAGAAATGTCCGTAGTATTAGAAACTTACTTTCCAACAATGAAACTGAGCAGCTGGTTCACTACATTATTACCAGTAGACTACTGTAATTCACTTTTCTTTGGCTTGAATAAATCAC
>VCCN01005317.1:112855-124274 GCA_006491835.1 Architeuthis dux | reverse complement strand
AGAATAACTGACGCATAATTGTAAATGAGTATATATATATATGGATGTGTGGGTGCGTATGTGTGTGAATGCGCTCACACTCTGAGGTTCACATTGTACAAACACTAATACATACAAAATATGTTTGGGCGTTTCGGCGTGGAGTAATGTTCAGCCACCTAGCTTTGAGGTCCATCACAATAACTTCCTTCCTACGTTCTCTACCACTTAGGCTACAACCAATGATACACGCGATATATGACGTGAATACCTTTATTATTGAAGGAGTCATGTAACAATATTTGTAAAGAAAACACACGAATAAAACTGTTCGTACGATTTATGTCAACCGTACGAACAGTTTTATTCGTGTGTTTCCTTTAGGTGATTGGGTGAATATTTGAATACAATGTATTTCCTATCCTCATAGAACAAGTTGACGCACTCGTATGACTGACCTGATCGATATTTTGCCTTGTCTTCGAAACATCACACTATTCATATATCAATTGTCTTGAACTTGTTCCACTATATGGCGAATAACAAAGGCACCTGAAGCAATTAACTGTTAATAAGCGCACATTGTAGAAAAGTGATATGGCAAGATTCCCAAGGAGCTGAGTGTTGCCGGATTGACAGTACAGTCCATATTAAAGAAATTGTAAATGGCTGGTGACGTAAAAAGAATTGCTCGTCCTCGTAAAGATTCACCATAACGCATGCGTAAGATAGTCAGGAACGTGTGTAAAGATCTGCAGATGACAATGGAAGATGTTACTAATAATTTGAAATCATACGACGTGAATGTTGGTCAGAGTACGACGAAAACCAAAGAATACACCTTTATTGCCCCCAATGCACTTGAAAGCTAGGTTCAGCTTTGCTAAAGAACACCTAAACAAAGATAAATCATGTTTTTCGCAGGGTTACTATTGAGAGACTAACCAGAGCTGTTTTTTAAAGAACCAAAGAATACACCTTTATTGCCCCCAATGCACTTGAAAGCTAGGTTCAGTTTTGCTAAAGGACACCTAAACAAAGATAAATCATGTTTTTCGCAGGGTTACTATTGAGAGACTAACCAGAGTTGTTCTTTTAAACGTTGTTTATTATTTAAAGCGAAAGAAATAAAAAAAACAATTTCCTCCTACCACCTCTTCTCTGCAGTTGAATAAATATCCATTGATAAGGAGGGGGAGAGAGAAAGGGAGAGGTCACACGCGTCTCGCATAGAAAATCAACGGGAGTCACAAGCAGAGACGCGGTGGTAGGAGGAAAAGATCGTCGTGTTATGTGACGGGGTTGTGGGAGGAGGACGTGTGGTGGTTGGAGCGGTGAGGCCCAGGGAGGGGGAGAGAGGGATCGCATGATAGATTTCTTCCCAGACCGTCGGTAGGTCATAGGTGAATGCCGGCTTTGGCCAGAAAGGAATTTGGATGTTAAAATATGTCTTAGAGAGAACGAACACTCAAAAACACATTACTGAAATTAGCGTCAGAAAAGTCCAACAAAAATGTTTAAGAATTAACTCACGCTGCGTTTACTTAGAAAAAAAACACATAAAGGATATTCAAAGACGATAAGAGAGATAAGTAAATTAACGGAAGTGACCGCGGTGGGTACGTTGGGGAAAGCACGTGGTTGGAGGCGGGGAACCCTGAATGTCAAAAAGGGGCGGTGCCAGATCAGCACGCAGGCTTAAAAGGAACTCCTTTTTGATTGTCAAGGAGACAGACAAGGGAGGGCAGTAGAAAGTAGAGACAGGGCTGGCCGTAAGACCCACGCCAGCCTTCGGGCTGTGTGAAGTTAATTGCCCGTGACCCACACGCGAACTAAGTTTATCAGTCCCTTTCTTACTCTTGTTCCGCAAACAAATCGGCCGTGTGTTTTGTTTGTATATGTTTTGAAAATGTCTGGATTTTGCACACAGGCCACCACAGGTCGACACCAACTTGATTGCATTGATCTTTGAGAATGTTATGGTCATACCTAACATTTTGGCAAATTGCAAAACTTTAACACCAAGTGCACGATACAGTAAACCCTCGGTTTAACGGACCCCGAAACAACGGTTTTTCGGATCTAGAGGACTCAGATTTAATTCATAATATACATATTAAATCTTGAACAACAAATAACAAGCATGAATGCGTGAAGTAAATTTAACTGCACATGCACTGAACGTATGGGCAATGCACTCGCTTTGTTTTGTCTTGGTCATCATGTTATCATACGTTAAGTGACAGTGTGTTTCTGTGATTTCGGAATGTTTACTCTATTTTTTAAAAATGTCACCAACTGATACAGAAGTTTTAAAAAAGCGTGTGAACTTAAAAAATGGCACCAACTGATACAGAAGTTTTTAAAAAGCGTGTGAACTTAAAAAATGGCACCAACTGATACAGAAGTTTTTAAAAAGCGTGTGAACCTAAAAAAATGGCACCAACTGATATAGAAGTTTTAAAAAAGCGTGTGAACTTAAAAAATGGCACCAACTGATACAGAAGTTTTTAAAAGGCGTGTGAACTTAAAAAATGGCACAGAAATTAGAACTAATTCAAATGTGGTTCTACAGTTGGGAATAGAAAACACACGAAGGCCGCCGAAGATACACATTTATAAGAAGCAGTATATAAATGGTACGTTCTACAGAGGTAGAGTGGTGATAATGTACGCAGTATCGAAGTGTCGAAGTTTGGGTAGGTAGGGGTACAGGAGACTGGGTTATAGAAGAGAGAGAGGCTTGCGCTGCCTCTATAAGGGCTCGCTGTAAAACAAACTTCATACACAACGGTCTCCTCTTATTCAAGCCAGTTTAGCATTCATATTTTACTGATGCAGTCATAATCTTAGCTCACATGTGAAACCACTTGCAGCCAAATCTACTCTACCATAGCGAGTTACAATACGGCAATCTCGGCTATTGAGGCGAGAAATGGCGTTAAAAGGTAGCCTGAACCATCGTTGAGTTCGATCCAGGTGCGAGGGAGCAGGCGGCTCTGGATAGGGAAAAGTGGTATTCATCCACCTACCAGGATGCCCAAAGCTGTGAAGCCAACAGAATGGGTGCGGCTGAACAAGGCAGACAAACCCTGCAAATTCAAGCAAATGCCCAGCTGCTGACACCCTTTCCTGACGGGGAGCTTCCCGGGTGCAGAGCGGAATGACCAGCCATCTACGCGCTCGCAGATATTCACGATCCCACTTCGTAAATGCCAACGAACAGGTTCTCGGTCGTTTCGTCGAACGACGTATCGCCGACACTCAGTCAGCCGACAGCAGTTTCGAAGACAACCTGTTTGACGAACATCAATTTTCGCCGACTAGGCTCTTCGCCCACTGCCGTTTCGTCGAATACTGTTTTGTACTAAATTTGTGAAAAAACAAGTATTCGGCGAAACGGCTGTCGGTTAACTAACTACGGTCGGTGTATCTTTTGTCAATTTTAATTACCTTTTTTAAAATAGGGTCAATGTCTGCTGGTTTATTTCTCTGATCTGAGCTTAAAAAACAGTGAAATTTCTATTTTAGATCTTAAATAACAACATGGGAAGGACAGATAAGATACATATTATATTATAAAATTATTTTTTGCAAATTAAATTGTTATGCAGACATCTCATTAATTATTAAATTAACTAATTTTCTTTGAATCAATTTTCGGAGGCCTACTTTATTTTTGAAAGATTTCTTGACAGAACAGTTTGATTTTTCTATTGAGGAGAGAGACACATTATTCGATGAAAAATGTAAAATTAAACTTCTAAAACCCTGCTTTATAAATAAGCTTAATTAATCTATGCGTATATATTTTTATATAGGAATAATACTATTTTAATACTAGTTATTTCGGCAGAAAATCGACACCTAATGCTAAAAAAACTTGCATATAAAAGTGTTATTTGCTAACTTATCAAATAACTAACTACGCTCGGTGTATGTTTCTTTGCTGATAATAAAAGTAAACAAAAAATGACTTCAAAATATTGTGATATTCTACTTAATAATTAATGAAAATTTGTTTTTCATTTCTTTTGACTGAAATTTGGGCTTTTATCTTTTTAACAAAGCCAAGCAAAAACTCAATGTTTTTCAATTTTAATTAAGTTTTTAATATAGGGTGTCAATGGCTGGTGGATTATTTCTCTGATCATTTGTAAAAAATCATTTTATAATATAATGTGTTTTAATCATCGGCTGACTGTGTGTCGGCGATACGTCGTTCGACGAAACGAACGGACACGCAACTGACAAACACATACACACACACGCGCACGCACATGCTCGCACGGGTAGCAACTACACACACACGCACACACAGATGCACGCAAACACACGCAAACACACGCAAACACACAGGCACATGCACACACACACGCGCGCGCGCGCGCGCACGCAGACAAAATTTCAGATCAGAATTCAACTGGAGAACAAGATAAAAAAAAGATAAAAAGACAGAAATATATGAACAGAACACACACTCACATACGTACATATATATATATTCTAGAAAGCTTTGCAGCTTTAAACACTAAATATGTTGTTGAAAATATATATATATACAACCATGCATCGACGTACATCCGGGTTACGTTCTGGTAGTATGGACGCCGATCATTATAGAGTGAAATACATAAGACACATGACATACATTTACCTAAAACTCTATACTGTACATACGTCTACCTTGCCTTTCCGAAGAGAAAGGAACTAATGTGATTAATTACGCAACGTAATGAATCCCATGTGTTCCTTTCTCTTTCACTAAGCCATTAGCTCAACGCAGCAAGGTGTCTGCTCTTTTACCTTCTCATTCTCAGCTTACCTGTGCTGGAGAACAAACATAACGTATACACAGCATTCTCTTTAGCAAGCTACCAATAACACGATGGAAATATTTCCCATTCGCCGTTTTTCCCTAGGACTACAATGAGGTTTTAGCAGGGGACTTCTTAGCAATACCCAATAGTTAACAATTATAACAATTAGTGACTTTCGTTTCTATATATGAATATGTAAACAAAGAACAAAAGTAAAAGTAATTAAGAATAAACAAATGCAAATTTAAACATTTTCTTAGATTTTTTGAAACGTTTTTTAATTCACTTTTTGAGCAACACGATTGGTTTCAACCGCAACTTAATGATTTTTATGATTTAGGCCGTCAACTTTCCTCGGTCGCTGAATTTTCATATAGTCCAACATGATACGACTGTGAAAACTGATCGAAAACCGACCGACCGAAAAGTGTCTCATAGGGATGTATGGACGCATCTAAAAAAGCTTTTTTGTGCAAACTGGAACTAATTATATGTATTGGGTTTCCATCGGCGCAGGCACAATTTGCCAGCATTGTGCATCCCAATGAATTGATACACGAGACGAAATGAGATTTTTATATAGTGTCATTCTATGGCATATATTATTTACTGGACTTCGCTAGTCGAAAACTAGTTTACACATGCCGTCAAAAATGATATCATATATGAAATGTATGGATATATATATACGTGGATAATAGAGATTTGCATTGGGGTGAGCTTGGGGAATGGCGTTCTGTTGACCACAAACGGATTTTTATTAGCTTTTGTTTTTATTACTGTTAATTTCTATATTTCTACTAGCATATACCCGTAAAAAATGACGCGGTTATTTATGTATGGATCGTCACTAACGAGCATAAAGCGATTTTATTAGGCAAGTTATCCTTATTAAATCTATAGATTAATACATATTATTAAACACTTCCTAATGCATCAATCAAAATAACACACACACACACACACACACACACACACAAACAACTGACCATTTCATCATCCTCATTATCAGCCATTAACAGTTCTCTTCTGGACAAAGGTCTTTTCCATCTCCATCCATGGCGACCTCGATTGTGCTAACATCTGCCATGTCTTATCGGTAAACCTTTCTATCTCATCCCTCCAGTTTGTGTCTGGTCTTTCCTGCTGTGTTTACTGTCCCATAGGCACCAATCGGTTAGTCTTTTGCTCCATCTATTATCGTCTCTTCTTGCTAGGTGACCAGCCCATCTCCACTTTTGCTGCTTAATTATTTGTATAATATCCCTTCACTCTAGTCCTCCCTCTGATCCATGTTGATATCTTTCTATCTCTTAGAGTTATCCATAGCATTGGTCTTTCCAGTGGTTGGTTCTCAGTTCGTTTTGTTAATCTCCATGTTTCGCATCCGTAAGTCATAGCTGATATTATACAGACATTGTATACTTTACGCTTTACGCATATTGGCAAGGTGTTCCTCAATATGTCTCTAGTCATACCAAATGATTTCCAACCTATCGTTATACATCGTTTTATTTCGCTTTCATGGTCTTTCTCTAACTGTATTACCTGTCCTAGGTAGATGTATTCGTCAACCTCTTTTAGAGCTTCTCCCTCCATCTTTATGATCTCATTTGGGACTTTATCGTTGACCATTTAGAAACACGAAAAATGTAATTATTTTTAACAAATGTTGTTAATGCCCGATATTTTTAATTTTAATTTCTCATTTCATAGGATTTCATTTTTCAAATATAAATCCGAGTATACATTACATTGTTCACCAAAACTACAAAATATTTAGAATTTACCACTCACATGTTATGATGACGTGAAACATGATTACGTATGACTACAGGCGATTACATTTCAAAGCGCTTTGACCTCGAAACATTGCGGTACAATGCATCTCATGTGGACCAGTCCATTATGAGTTTTGGGATGTGCCAGGTGGCGGACACGACAGGAAACAATCAATCAAACATACAAGCAAACAAACATACTCATTTGCATGTATGACTTTTATATGTATAGATTATTCTTTAAATACAGCATTTTTATTACGTCATCAGAATATGGAATTCTATTTTACTACGTCAAGAGACAAACGCACATCAGATGTATGAATGCAACGATATTAGCGTAACAGAGGACATATGGGTAAATATCTACATCCGTTAACCAAGTCGGAAAAACAGAAAGAAATGTGGATGTAGACACTAACAAGCTGCTTGGAATTATTAGTCTCTAGAAACAATTTTCTTTCAAGTTTTTCTTTATTGTAAATAGGAAAAATACTCAGGGTCCAAAAGGTATAGTGAGGTTACTTCCCTTGTGAGGCTTCTTTGATATTTTAATGGCGGTTCTCTCGCACGTGTGTCCACCAGGGGGTGTGAGTGGGGTCGCGCCCGTGAGTTTTTGGAGCGTATACAGTTACCTAGAAATGACATCTACTCAATTTTAGCAATTCTTTGACAGATCTAGCTACTTTTAGCCATTCAAAATGGCCGTTACCAAAATGCATTATTGTAAAGATTGTCCGGCAATGGTCACGTAGGTTTACGAAAGGGATCGACAATGTTTACGGAAATTTACGAAGAAAACAAGGGAAGTAACTGCATCCTTCGAAGCACCACTTCCGTACGACTGACGGAAAGTAACGGTCGAGTTTATCATAAATTTACATTGTACACAGAACCCCCCTCGTAAAACTTGAAAACATTTTTTTTCTAGAAACTAATAATTCCAGGAAGGTTGTTGGGGTCTAAAGAATTAAAAGCACAAAAGATTACTGACGAAAAAATGTTTTTTCTTGGTTAACGGATGTAGAGGTTTACCGAAAAAAGGTTCAATGATGAAACTACGTGGCCCAACAACCAATCGTCTTATCACTAAGGTTTATGCAAATATTATACATTATACTTATGATTTCTGTAATAAAGAGAACATATTTCTTTCAGCTGAAAACTAACTCAGAATAGCACAGAAAGTCATGGAAAGAGCAATCGCCTGTTGTCATACGTAATCATGTTTCACGTCATCATAACATGTGAGTGGTAAATGCTAAATATTTTGTAGTTTTGGTGAACAATGTAATGTATACTCGGATTTATATTTGAAAAATGAAATCCTATGAAATTAGAAATTAAAATTTAAAATATGGGGCATTAACAACATCTGTTAAAAATAATTAAATTTTTCGTGTTTCTAAATGGTCAACGATAAAGTCCCAAAAGAGATCATAAAGATGGAGGGAGAAGCTCTAAAAGAGGTTGACGAATACATCTACCTAGGACAGGTAATAAAGTTAGAGAAAGACCAGCGAAATAAAACGATGTATAACGATAGGTTGGAAATCATTTGGTATGACTAGAGACATATTGAGGAACACCTTGCCAATATGCGTAAAGCGTAAAGTATACAATGTCTGTATAATATCAGCTATGACTTACGGATGTGAAACATGGAGATTAACAAAAAGAATTGAGAACCAACCACTGGAAAGACCAATGCTATGGATAACTCTAAGAGATAGAAAAAGATCAACATGTATCAGAGGGAGGACTAGAGTGACGGATATTATACAGATAATTAAACAGCAAAAATGGAGATGGGCTGGTCACATAGCAAGAAAAGATGACAATAGATGGGGGAAAAGACTAACCGATTGGTGCCCATGGGGCAGTAAACGCAGTAGTAAAAGACCAGACTCAAGATGGAAGGACAAGATAGAGAAGTCTGCAGAGGTTAGCACAAGGTAGGCAGTCATGGAAGGAGATTGGAAAGGCCTTTGTCCAGCAGTAACGGCTGCTGTTGATGATGATATTTCTTTCACCCTTCCACCCTTTCTTTCTGTCACCTTCCTTCCTTCCTTCCTTCCTTCTACCCACTGTCCCTTCCTTCCTTTCGCCCTTCCTTCTTTCATTCCCAACTTAGCCTCTCCCCAAACATACTCCAGTCTTTCAACATTCTATCCTTAATTAGGATTTTTCAGTTTTTAAGTGTGGCTGGCTGGCGATATATGTGTCACCCGTACAGGCCGCATCAATGGAGCTAGAGGGCTGAAGATTTAAACATTTACTCTTTATTATGCTTAGAAAAAAGCTTTTTTTGTTTTTTGAAAATTACCCCAAAATAAGGTTTTAGGGAGGGGGCTAAATTTACAATATAAGTGTATGCTAAATAGGTCCCTTAGTTTGTGTCCGGCAGCTTTACGCTAGTTTCTTTTTTCTTCTTTTGTTGTTGATAATTCGGACTTTTTAGAGATCCAACAAAAGGTGACAGAAGTAATTCATTCTTTGATCCCCCCTTTCTTCAATGTTTAATTGTTCACCCTCAACACGACATGCTGCTAAAAGACATTGTTGACGTGACGGTTTCTATTGAGTTATTAAGCAGACCTGTTTCTTCTCCTTTTGATTCTCTATATTTCAGTCTCTTTCAATTCCCTCCTTTTACTCCTGTCCTCTTTTCTCTCTTTTCCATCGTCGTATATATTCTTCCACATCTCATTCACCTTGCCTTCTAGATTTCTCTCCTTTTCAATAACGTTCTGATCTCTGCCGAGCTGCACGTTTCACCCTCCACCCTCTCTTCTTCTTCTTCTTCTTCTTCTTCTTCTTCTTCTTCTTCTTCTTCTTCTTCTTCTTCTTCTTCTTCTTCTTCAAACACGTTGCATCAGTCACTGGCCCACTCAATGTCGTCCACGGTAAGAATATAAATTAGTCTACAAGTGGTGGTCAAATTGAGCAACGGATGGACGTAATTGCAAACAAATATCTTGTGAACTGTCATTGGGCAGCCCAAGAACAGACTGACCAGAGACTCGTGACACATGAAATGGTGAGCATCCAATCACCACTTTATCATGGGCATCACGTCCAGTTTGAGGAATGTAAGGAGATTTCCAAATGGGGGCTTCAAGCTTTGCTGATAGAAAAACTTCTAACCCCCATTTGAAACTATGCACTCTTCTCGGTAAACGATTTCAGTATTTATTTTTAAAACCACCCCAATCCAAATTCCACTAGGATAATAAGATTGGTAAATATTTACAAAGCAATCCTTTTTATCAGCAAAATGATTCCTTCAAATCAAGGCAACGCAATGTAGAGACCAACTAACAATAATCCTCTAACGGATCCAAGTCTCCATTCTACTTTTTAAATTTGTATAATAAACCGACAGAAAAAAATAAAATATATCAATATTCATTAAGCTTAGTTTAATAAGGCACATAGTTACAGGTATGGGGCACCCAGTGTGGATCAACTCACTTCAGTGATAGTAGTTTGCAATAAAAAGTTATTGCTCTACGGCGAGGCGCCCTAGCTACTTACGAAGGGGTTCTGAAAAGTTCTCGGCCTGACCAAGAAGGGGATGACCTTGACAAAAATACAAATGTGATACTATTGGTGGCAGGAATAAGCGCAAGGATCCTGCAAATTGGCAGTTTTCAATATAGAATAGCACTATTTTCAAATACAGTGACACAATAACGCTCAGAATTTGCGATGTCGTCGGACCGAGAGCTGACATCGTTTCTCAAGCCGAAAACTTCAGCACCCCTTCGTACTTAGGTTAGGTTACTCTGGCACATATTCATAGTAGGGGTGCACCCAAAGACAAAGAAAAAGAAGAGGAAGAAGAGGATGAAGTAGAAGAGGAAGAAACTGAATAGATATCTACACACTATTTACCACGAACGCCTGACATAGAGTAATGGCAATCTAGTCTCACAGACCATTACTAGCAGAGTGAGTTGATCCTCTCTGTCTACCACACTAACTCCATCTTGTGCCAGACTTAAATAAGATTGGTAAATATTTACAAAGCAATCATTTTATCAGCAAAATGATTCCTTCAAATCAAGGCAACGCAATGTGGATACCAACTAACAATAATCCTCTAAAGGAACCAAGTATCCATTTTTATTTCCGACAGCTCTACATAGTGAACAATGGCATCAGTAATTCTTGCCTGAATGCCTGAGACGAAGTGTTGTTACTATTAACATTGATTTTCCTTCGGTTCAGTGATCAGGACGGACAAAGACACTGGTCCAAAAGAATCAATGAATATAAGATATTGGTATGGCAGCATTATTTGCAGTGACACTTGTGCACTCGAAATTCGCAATACAACAAAGAAACATATTTGTAGGAAGAGGGTTGAGTAGATTAATGTCTGTAAAGAAAGCAAGGAAGATCTAAACTATAGTGAGTCAATAAGAAGTACTTGGAAGATTGCTAAAAGGATATTGTTCTAATCAATCATTTAAGAAAATGAAATGAAACCGGTGGTGAAAGAGTGTAAAAAGTAAATAGATCGGCAGAGAGGCTCCGGGGAAGTTAGAAAGGCTGAAGCGAAGGATGGAAAGGTGGATGGAAAGGGGGGGGATAATTAACCGAAGGAAGAAAAAAAGGAAGGATGAACCGAAGGATGGAAAGAAGGGAAGAAAGAAGGAAGGGCGAACAAGAATGATGGATAGAAGGAAGGGTGGAAAGAAGGATGGAAAGAAGGATGTAAAAGGGGAATAATGAAAGGAAGGATGGAAAGAAGGGAGAAGGGAAAGAAGGAGGGAAAGGGAGGAAGATGGATGAAACGAAAGGATGGAAAGAAGGAAGGGTGAAACGAAAGGA
>VCCN01005316.1:267606-277869 GCA_006491835.1 Architeuthis dux | reverse complement strand
ACAACAAACACAATTATATATATGTATAACTCAAGTATTTTAGATCCTTTTGATGGCAGTTCTAATTAAAAACGTGCAGTTCTAATTTAAAACGTGCAGTTCTAATTAAAAACGTGCAGTTCTAATTAAAAACGTGCAGTTCTAATTAAAAACGTGTAGTTCTAATTAAAACGTGCAGTTCTAATTAAAAACGTGCAGTTCTAATTAAAACGTGCAGTTCTAATTAAAAACGTGCAGTTCTAATTAAAAACGTGCAGTTCTAATTAAAACGTGCAGTTCTAATTAAAACGTGCAGTTCTAATTAAAAACGTGCAGTTCTAAAGGCAAATGTGAGCAGTTCAAATACAGAAATGTAACAGTGATTCTTCAAATAACGCCAAGCAAATGTTAAAATGATGCTTTATTTTCATTTTTGTATGAAGTATTATATACCTCATCAACAACGAGACCGACAAAAATAACAGTTCTAAAATTCAATGCATTCTTGAATAAAGTGTATACACTTAGACTACTCAGTGTTGTCTCAAAACATAAAAAACTTAACTTTAGTTTGCCATTTGTGGACAGTTCATCAGCTTCGTCTGCATCTTCATCTGAGTTATCTACCATGAAATATGTGTTGGATGTGTTTTATTCTCATTTGCGTTTTAAGTGTTTGCTATTAAAATAAGGCTATTTTAGTGATAGAATCATAAACCAATGGGATGAAGTACTTAATATTGACCTTAGAATATAGGATCTCACAGAAGTAACTCCCTATTTGTCTCAAGATTAATGCCAGTTCTAAGGGAAGCAACTATTAAATTATTATTAAATTATTACTGGCGTTAATTTTGGGACAGATTGGGCGTTACTTATGGGACACTCTGTATTTTCTAATACTCATTTTATATGGCCTCAAAATGTCGCTGTAATTGGTAAAATCTTCAGATTTTCCCTGGGGCTTACAGCACCCCGAATCCCCAGCTGTATGGTTTCACTGTGCTCACCAGAATCATATCCTACATTGATGGGCTGGTTTTAAGTGTTTGGCCAGGCCGTTTCAGGCTCCCAATTCACCCCTGGGTGTGACAAATGAAGGAAAAGATCATGTCTTGGTTAACATATAAAGCACTGGAACCTTTTTGGTTATTACCCAAAATCTATTTTTGTTGAATGATATTACCCCCACCCCCCAGAATTAAAAGTAAACAAAAACAAGCTAATTGCTCTCAAATTGATAAAGCCAAGAATTAATGGAATAATGAGTTTCACGTATTTTATACCCGCAAGTCACACATTAGCAAATGTAATTTGCATTTAGAAATTTAATTCCACTACCATAACTGTACAATGCAAAGATATAAAGTGCACTTAAATCTGTTATTTCCAACACACGAATTGATTTCCAATATTCTCCTTCATTTCTGCGGAGATAGAAAACATTTGAAAGGAGGCGATTTTACAACTTAGCTGTAAAATAAGGAATCAGAAATTAAATTATTTGCACTTACCAACATTAAAGTTAATACAGGTCTGGTTAGTCACTCAATAGAAACCGTCACTTTGGCAGCAGGCAGGTGTTGGGGTGAATTAAAGAAATTGGAAAAAGGGGGTGATCAATATATAAATCACTTCTCTCGCCTTTTGTTTGGCGGTGATCAACAAATAAGTTTGAATCTTTCACTACCTGACACAAACTAAGGGATCAGTTTAGCACTTACTTACATTGTAAATTGAGACCCCACACTTTCTGGACATAATAAGGAGTAGATGTTTACATTTTCAACCCTCTAACTTTATTGGTGCGGCCTGTACGCGTACATACATAGCCAGCCAGACTAACTTGAAAACTGAAGAAACCTATGTTGACAGTTTTGGTAACAGTTTTGGTTTCTAATATTATATTTAGAAATAATAAAGACACTACAGAGAATTCTGGTGCCAAAGTATTAAGTGATTTAACCACGTGAGGACAGTCACATTCAATGCACAAATAATAAGGAACATGTACGTATAAACATCATAAGGAATATGTACGTATACAAATCATAAGGAACATGTACGTATAAAAATCATAAGGAACATGTAAGTATACAAATCATAAGGAACATGTACGTATACAAATCATAAGGAACATGTACGTATAAAAATCATAAGGAACATGTACGTATAAATATTACAAGGTATGTACATATACAAATCACAAGGAACATATACGTATACAAATCACGAGGAAAATGTTCGTATAAAAATCATGAGGAAGATATACGTATATAAATCATAAGGAACATGTATGAATAAAAATCATAAGGAACATATACGTATACAAATTATACTTGAAAACACGTGTGTCCTAAAGTAAACTCTATTCGAATGTTTTTAGTCTTCATTACCTCCAATTTTTCATTCTACCTCATTTGAGGTAATTCACCCCTGTTCTCAGACCCCTGAGAACAGAACTGAACATGGCAACGTCATTACTATAGTCAAACCATATTTAAAAAAAC
The DNA here is from genome assembly GCA_006491835.1 of Architeuthis dux. NCBI lineage: Eukaryota > Metazoa > Mollusca > Cephalopoda > Oegopsida > Architeuthidae > Architeuthis > Architeuthis dux. The sequence goes on along the minus strand of VCCN01005316.1, from coordinate 275,380 downwards.
GAGAAACTCATTAAAACTGCGAGTTCTTCGAAAAACTTGTTAAAACTGCGAGTTCTTCGAAAAACTTGTTAATATTGCGAGCTCTTCGATCAACCGGCGTATATTGGTATGAGATGGATTTCTTAATTTATAGGTATGAACAAAATGGACGAAAATTTCATCGTGAAATCGACACGTGAGAAATTTAAAAATCTGGCAAAAATCAGCATATTATTCGATTTTAATAACATTTTAGATACTTATTTATTAAAGGACGAATTTTTAAAAAAAGAATTTTCCATTCCAAATTTTGGAGAAGAATAATTCTTTTTCATATGATTCCCACCCTATCTTTTATTAATTTGATGATTTTATTCATTTTATTTATTTTATATAACCATGCTTTCGTTGATTTTTACACATTTTACAGATATATCCCTCGAGATACTAATTATGTTTACCTTTTTTAGAATGATATCTAAGAACTGCTGGAATTATAGATAAACATGAAATTAAGTAAAATAATTGTTTTCCGGTAAATATTTAGTTTTATTCGATGAATAACAGGCTGTTGATCTGTGAAAAACAGACATTTCTTTTTCATATTTTTTAATTCTTTCTATATCGTGGTTCGACTGAAACTTATATACAAATATTATAACGAGGATGAATAATTAAATATAGCGAAATGATGAAAAAATATTTACCGGTTGTATTTTTCATATATTTTATTCTGTTTTTGTTTATGTAAATTGACCGCTATTTCAAATTATGGGAGATGCAGACGACAACATGCCTTTTTTTCACGTGTTGCAGTTTAATCTTGTTTATTTTTTCCATTCAAATATATGTGTAAGCGACACCTGATTTTAAAAATGTATGATAGACAAATCATACATTTTTAAAATCAGGTGTCGCTTACACGCTTGAAATATCTTTTTCATTTTTGTCCTTTTTGTTCATACCTATTAATGTAATATTGCCGTCTTTTCTTTCGTCTCCATTTCATAATAAGTAGGGAAGCTGGATTTAAGATTCAAATCTGTTTTTGAAAAACTTGATCTAAAATTAAAGTCTGTAAAGTCGATCTAGAATTAAGGCTAGGAAAACGAGATCTAAAACTAGAAAGGACCCAGAGAGTGCCGTACACCGTACAATATGTATCTTTATGTAGTCTAATTATTGCACTGCTATTTTCGTATATGTTTTGGTTAATTTGTATGTAATTCTCGTTAACGCCTTGTTCACGCATTGTAGATTGCCGTGTGTTCTACCGAGTCAAATGTTTTCTCATAATCTACAAAGGCAAAACAGAGTGGTTTGTTGTATTCTAGAAACGTTTCGATTGTTGATTTATTGCATATAGGTGATCTATTGTTGAGTAGACGCTTCTGAAGCCTGTCAGCTCGCGTGGTTGATTCTCGTCTAGGGTACCTGTTAATCTGTTTGTGATTATTTTTGTGACTAGTTTATATATGTTAGGTAATAGTGTGATAGGGCGGTAGTTACCAAGGCCGTGCTTATCTCCTTTCTTGTGGAGTAGGATTACTATTCCTAGACAGAGGTTTTTGGGAACTTTTCTCTCTCTTAAGCATTGTGTGAATAGCTGTGCTAGTACTTTGTGCAAAGTCTCTCCTGGATCTTCTAGAAGGTATGTCGTTATGCCATCCTCGCCTGGGGCTTTATCGAGTTTCATATTTCGTAATGTGGACACTACTTCGTCTATTGCTATGTCTGGGATATCACTAGTATCTATAGGATTATTAGTTTGTGGTATTTCTATTTTGGAGGCATACAAATTTGCATAGATATTCTCCCGTTACTTTTGTCAGTTTGTCCATAGTTTTGATAATTTTGCCGTTTTTATCCTTTAGTACAATCATCTGTTATTTGCCGGTATGGTCTGCGGATCGGGCATGTTTTAAACTCTTCCCCTTTCTGATAGCCTCTACTATTCTTTTCGTGTTTTTCTTTCTTTTTTCTTTCTAGTTCTTTTATCGATTAATTTGTTAGATTCTGCCTTTTTGTTTTCGTTCTCTTTAGTTTATATCTTCATATTTCTTCTCTGTTTGATTAGTTTTAATGTTGCTTTAGACTATTTCCCTCTATCATTGTTTACATTTGTATCGCCTATCATCTCTGCTGCTTCCTTAATTATATTTGTCAGACTATTACTATTTTCCTCTATGTCACTGTCGGTATTCCACAAGGCCTGGAATCTGTTTTCTATCGCTACTCTGAAGTTTCTAATGTTCTCTATCTCTATATTATTGGGGCATCTCTTCTTCTTAAGAATCATTTTATTCCTTTCAGGTTTAAAGTTAAATTTAGTTATGCACGCTACCATTCTATGATCACTTCCTATGTCTACTTTGTTTATAACGTCTTTAATGTTGTTTATCTTGTCAGTTAGTATGAAGTCGATTTAGTTTTTTGTTGTGCCATTTGGTCTTTTCCAAGTCCACTTTCGACCTTCCCGTTTTTGAAAGAATGTATTAGTTATCTGTAAGCCGTATCTCTCTGAGATATTTACTAGCATGTCAACTCTCTCATTTCTCTGGCCTATTCCGTATTTTCCTACACTGGATTCTCCAACCTTTCCCTGACCTACCTTAGCATTAAAGTCTCGCATGAGTATTGTGTAGTTAGTATTCTCTTTGTCCATTATCTTACTGATGTCGTCATAAAACTCTTCAATCTCTTGGTCAGAACTTTTCGAAGTAGGCGCGTAGACCTGGATTCCCTGTAGTATGTATCTTTTGCTTAATCTGTTATCCAGGCTGTTCTGCCTGATATACTGTCAAAACTGATAACGTAGCCTGCGATGTTATTATTGACTAAGAATCCTACGCCACTGAATTTGTTATCCTCTCTCCCTTTATTATAGAAAAGATGGTTACTTACCTTAAGCTTTAGAAGGTTTTCCCCATTCCTGTGGGTTTCACTTATCACGATATGCCAGTCGATATTTTCTAATTTCATTTGCAGTTGGTCTAATCTGAGGTCCCCAGCTATGCCACGAACATTGTAAGTGTATATCTTCATGTTGTTTAATTTGTTTAATGTCCAAGAGTTTGTCTTGCTTGGACAGTGTCTGCTCGCATTCGAGGGCACATTGCACGCAGGCACACGAAACAATGCGGTTGGACCTTTGTTAGGCAATGATCCAACAGGAACGCTACGATATTTGTATGGTTGTGCTGTCATATTGGATTTGGGAAGGTGATGGCTAATTTAGCTCACCCGTTGCCAGTATTTCTGGTGAGCATTTTGGTTGGTGCCACCTTATTCGGTATATTCGGTGGGCCCCTATATATCAACAGGGGTATCTACGGTCCACGCCGTCTTAGACGGTACCCTAAATATATATGGGGCTTTGCCCATCCACCACCTGGGGACGTGCAGGGTGGCAGCGAGATCCTGTCCCCTCCAAATTCGTGTTGGTTGGCTTGAAAGGGTCAACATTTGGAGTGTTTATTATAAGTTACACTATCTAGTTGGATAGTATTAGTTTTTTGTTTTCCATTTCGGTCCCTTATTTCTTTAGGTCTTGACTAACAAATTTAATCCAATTTATTCGTTCTAGAAATTACATCTTAAACTTTGTTGTACTTGCTTAAAAATGATTCCATGTTCCATTATTTAAAACAATGTATAATTTAACCTTATAGTTGAAGAAACAACAAATGAAAACCAAGTAACTACCTATCTCCTTACACACACACCCTCTATATAAAGACAGTTGGAAATGCAGACTCATTCGCTCTCTTATCAGTCACGACAATTGACAAACGAGAAAGACGATTTTATATCGTCTTCAGGCCGTCGGAGAAGAGAACAGATAGCAACTGTAAGTCCTATCAAAGATTCCTTAATGCTTCTGTCTACTAACAAATTTAATCCAATTTATTTCCAACTTTATTGGCGGTGGTAAATTAGATCCAGGAAACAATCTTTAATAGAAGTAAGAAAACGATATTTTATTTAATTGTTGATCTACAATGAGAGGCACTTGACCTAAATTAAACTAAATTTAAATTCAGGTAGTTGGATCTAAAAATATGTTAATAATTCTGATTTGTTATAAAAGACATTTGATCTAAAATAAGACTAGGATAGGAAAGATCGATCTAAATTTAAATTCAGGAAGTTTGATCTAAAAATATAGTTAATAATTTTGATTTGTTATAAGAGACATTTGATCTAAAATAAGACTAGGATAGGGAAACTCGATCTAAATTTAAATTCAGGAAGTTTGATCTCCAATTAGAGTCAAGAATCTTTTTCAACTATAGTCTAAGTAGACAAACTTGATCTAAAATGAAATTAGGGAAATTTGATTTACAATTAATGTTAGGAAAAATAAGATGGCGATAAACTAGTCGAAGATCAATGATGAAAATCGTTAACCCTTTATAGGGCACCCTTAAAATATGTTAGATATCAAAACAACCTTTTTGTATGTTAACCTAGACTTAATTACAAAATATTTTCAGTTGCTAGTTTTCTGAATTCTATTTTTATTCATGGGGGCAAAAAATGAAGTGATCATATATGGAAAATATTAAAAAAAAAAGAAAACTTAAAGTAGAAAGTTAAATAAAATATAGAATTAAAGAATAACATTCAATATAATGAATAGATACACAAAATTGATATTGGCAAAAAAAATAACACCTACGGGTTGATTTTAAGATGTTATGGTGCGGGCCAAAAACAGGCTAATTTAATGGGGTGTGGTATACCTCAAAACAGTTTCTGTCTTTGTTCAAGCACAAGTGTACTTTGCAAAGCTTGCAGACCACATTGGTGCGGATTATGTTGTCTTTGTGGCTGCAATATTTGCATGTGGCTGACGGGTCCTCAGATGATCATATATAATCATTTGCCTCATAAAGGGTTAAGGTTAGTCAGCCAGGGCCAAGATTAGTTTTTTGGGGGGGCTTTCAACTTTTTTTAAATTTACATTTATTTAGCTAATATAAATAGAGTGAGCTGCGATAGCTATACTTATTTAGTGTGGTGGGGACTAACGAAAGAAACATACGAAACGGCATCGACGAAATATCATTTCGGCAAAAAGGTTTTCGGCGAATCATCCGCATGACGAAACGGCTGTCGGCTAACAGTGTATCGGCGAAACGTCCGGATACGGGTTACGACGTACGCACACAGAACCGTAAAGGGTTAATCTAAGAAATTCAGACGACGTTGCATTTACTTCCTTTTTGATTTTCTTGACTCATAATCCACTCCACTAGTTCCACTCAAGTTCATTTCATTTATAACATTGTCATTGTAACAAATCTGTTTTCTTTGCACAACACTCGGCCAGAAGAGGACTTGGGTCAATTGGAAATGGCGTGACTAATGATTAAGTCAATTGAAAAAGCAGACAAATCAAGACTCCGAGTAAAAAGATCAACAGAATAGCGTCGGTTAATTATGAAAACAACAAATTTGATCAAGAAATCTTTTTTTAGGCTCAAGGGACCCGATGAAGCGAAAAATTGATTCAATTTTCCTTCGGAGTGTTTTGATATCCACACGCTTCGGATTAGACACAGTCGTAGAAGCACATTCCTGTACGTTTATAAACCTCTTGTTACGCACACTTGTTTATTTATTGTTATTCAAGGAGTCTTCTGGTAAATTAAATTGGCCCATTCTTCGATAATCATGAAATGAGTCTAATAAATCGAATAAATTGCGAGCTGTCTGTAACAACAGACAGAACGAGAGGGAGGGGGTATTACAAACAAACAAACACAAAATGCTGTTCTGCTGTGTGTGTATGAGTGTTCGTTCGCTGGCCGCTGATATTATAACTACAACTACTACTAAATCCAAAATGAATACAAGAATGTTAGTTAACAATTTGTTGCGTTAACCTTTCAAATTACAGTTCAAACATGCCGGCACGGCTTTAGGTATACCCTTAGCAAAGCAACAGGCATTTACTAGTGCTTATTGATTACGGTCAAATCACGCTGAAAGCAACTGTTTTAGTTTGATCAGCAAAGTTAAGCAGCATCGAACTTGATCAATACTCAGATGGGCGACCGACAACTTGCACCAGGTAATGTAAGCAGTTTGGGGCTATGTGTTTGACTCAGTAAACAAGCAGTACTTAGATGGAAAACCGCTTAGGAGCATCAGATACTGTAAACAGCTCATGGCCTTGTGTCAGGCTAAGCAAAACTTAGTAAATAAACAATATTTCGATGGACAACAGATTAGGAGCACGCAGTACTGTAAGCAGCTCATATCCCTGTGCCAGACAAAGCGAATCTTAATAAATGTATGTTAACGTACTTGAAGTAGGCTTTCCTTTGACAGCAGTTAATTGAGTCATTAAGCCAGCTTCAGTTTAGTTGGGCTGGGTTTAAACTAATAAGAAAAAGGTAGTTAAATTTGGTATGTCCGATATCAGAATAAAGATTATTTAAAAAAAACATTGATATTCTCGGATCTGACCGTCTTTTCACTTAGGCTGTTCCATGCATTTGCTACTCTTGCAGAGAAGAAATCTTTTCTAACACCAGTGGAGGTCTGAATTTGTAGTTTATGGCTGTGTCCTCTGGTTTTACTGCATATAGATGAAGTCAGCATTTTCTTATCAGGGCATTTTGAGCAATTAACGTCAGAATCCACTCTACGTATGTTGTTCCGAATTCTATAGACTTCCAATAGGTCAGAACGTTTTATTCTGTATTCAGATTATGATGTTTTAATATGGTTCTCCTGGTGGTTCTCCTTGTACTCTCTTTATGGCATCTAAATTGTAGTTCAGGTAAGCAAACTCCAGATAGGGACGTACCAGAGACTTGAAAAGTAGTAGGAAACCCTCCTCGTCGATGAACTTACATAAACAATACTCAGATGAGTAGTCACTCAAGAGAACAAGGTATTGTAAACAGCTCGTGACCTTGTGTCAGACATATCAAATCTTATTAAATAAACAGGTCCGGTTGGTCACTCAATAGAAACCGTCATGTGATCAATGTCTTTTGGCAGCATGCCGTGTTGGGGGTGATCAATTAAACATTGGGAAAATGGATGATCGATGAATAAGTTACTTCTCTCGCCGTTTGTTGGGCCCGAATTTAAAAAAAGCATAAAAAAAACAATGCATAATCTTATTGCAAATTGAACCACCATTAAAACTTATTTAGGGGGAAATTTAATGTTGACAGTTTTGGTGACAGTTTTGGTTGACAGTTTTTAACAATACTTCGATGGGCGACCACTTAGGAGTAACGGGTACTGTGGCATGGCCATGACGCCGAAAAGGACCTCAAATGTGTTAAGCTTCATTCTTTGTTGTTTGACGAAAGTCAATAAATCTCATTCCATGGCGTGTTGTGTGCGTCGTCGTCTTATTTATTGAGTCAGCCAAAATGTACAAGTGACAAGCTAACACGTTAACGGGTTCGTCGTATCGAAAAGAATATGTGAAGCAACATCGAAAGTAGAAGATAAACATTAAGCTATTTATTTCTGCTTGGTCTATTCTTCTACGTTCCCGAATTATCCCAAACAATACTTATCTTATTTTCTTAGTAGCCTTAGTCCTCGGCCCCCCCCCCACTCTCTGCCTCATCCCCCCATAGCACGTCTGGACACACTCGTCTCCCGACCCGAACTGACCAACGGAAAGTCAAACCCTTCGTCTCCGAGTTTTCCCGCCAAGATTCAAAAGATTCAAAAGATCTCTTTGTCTCGAAATAACCGATCAGAAAAGGGAACTTACATTTATGGGAGTCCGCAGCCACATTTCCAGGCGGGTGCAAAA
>VCCN01005316.1:202178-214325 GCA_006491835.1 Architeuthis dux | reverse complement strand
CAATACAAAAGTTTCAGTAATCATCTTCAGTCGGAATAGAAAACCAGGCCTGTTTAATATACAATTATCAGGAAAAATGTGGTAGGTAGCCAAAGGTGGCGTGAAAAAGGGAATGTTGATTATACGCTAGCTAAACACCCTTCGCTGGTCATATGCATTGATCTAACTATCCACCGCTTTTATGACAAACGTCGACCTCATGCGACAATCACGTTAATGTCATTGCTTCGCAAGGGAAGCCTAACGGTTGACATATATTTCATCTTGGGTCATTTGACTTGATTTCAACGTGTAGGGATCATGCTGCTTGTTCCTACCTGCATTCAAATGTTACGCTTTCAGTAGTAACATCAGGCAGAGGTTAGGTAATTTAATGAGAGGGTAGGAAGAGAGGGGGTGTAGAAAAGAAGGTTAGGTGGTTTAGTGAGATTATAGAGAGTGAGAGAGGACAGAAAATAAAGTTCTATAGTATAATATGAGGGTAGAGAGGGTGCGAGGGCGAGAGCGAGAGAGTAGAAAAGAGAGTTAGGTAGTTTAATAATATTGTAGGGGGAGATAGGAAGAGAAAGATCAGAAAGGAAAGTAAGGTAGTTTAGTAATATTGTAGGGGGAGAGAGGGAGAGAGCAAAATAGAAAGTTAGGTAGTTTAATAATGTTGTAGGGGAGAGAGGGAGAGAGAGCAGAAAAGAAAGATAGGTAGTTTAGTAATACTGTAGGGGGAGAGAGGGAGAGAGCAAAATAGAAAGTTAGGTAGTTTAATAATGTTGTTGGGGAGAGAGGGAGAGAGAGCAGAAAAGAAAGTTAGATAGCTTACTGAGGAGTCAGGAAGATTTTCGCATATGAAACTTATCCATGTTTGTATAGTATTTAGACAAATGAATGAATGAATGGTTTAGCTCCGCGAACGGAGATTGGAAAGGGTTTTCCACATCTTTTCAGGTCCCAGTTCGGCGGGGCCTACATGGCGTGGTAACGAAGATTTCAAGGGATAAGAGAGAGAACGAAAAGAGGCAGACAAAGGGTGAGAGAAGAACTGATTTCTCAGTCAATGGATAAACTTAATTGTCAACACTCATGGAATTTCCATGGTTTCTGATAGTGAAGATATTAATATCTGTAGCTAAATATCAGGAGAGAGAGCGAGAGAGAGAGAGAGAGAGAGAGAGAGGGCGAGAGAGAGAGTAATTACAGCAATTTCCTTGTTTTGTAATTTTTAGCCCAACTTTTCGGCTGCTGTACCCATTGACCTTCTGAGCTAGACCGAAGCAATGCGATAATGGCATATCTGACTTACCATCATCACTACTCTTGCACTTCGGGACCATTATTGACTAAAACTTATGAATTGATTGATTGATTGTTTTGTTTAACTTGGTGGGTCATTTATTGCCGAATTCAGTAGGGGGATGGGGGATCCCATGTCCCCGTGACTAGAGACATGAGGGGAGAGAATCCCAAATCCCTGTCACTGAGACAAATGCCACGAGGACCGAGATAAAGGGGGCGGGGGAAACGGTGGAGATCCCAAAAGCTTCTCAGGACGAATTCTGAGCATGCTAATGGTGATCGCCTCCCGACCAGCTGGCCAAGATATCCTGTGCAACACTGAGACGAATGACACGAGGACCGGGATAAGGGGGCTCTCTATAAATAAACAAATAAGCGTCACCTATAGATAAACAGGCGTGTGATCATTTTCAACCCATTTCTCATCACAGGTCTATAGTCAATTTATAAATGGTTTTACTTTTGATGTGACAACAGTGACAAGCATAGTTCAGTCAAACTCCAGTCCAAGTTGGAGTTGACTTCGTTTTACCCCCGTAACAAGAACAACAAGAACAATCCTCACCAAATTTAGGGGAATAAACCCTTCACTGTTTGTCTATCCCGTCATGTTAAACGAAACATATATAAAATTAACATTTCCTTACCGTGATTTGAAATCACGACCAAGTGATTGCTTGGCGACTCTCTTACCAACTGGGCCAAACCGACAAGTGTTTACGAATTCATTTATATATACAATAAAAAAAGGTTTCAGTAATCATCCTCAATTGGAACAGAAGTAGAAGTTTGACCCTGCATCAGCCAAGCTTGTTTTTCCTTGTTTTTATTTTGTTAAGAAAGATCTATAATCTTTGATTTTTTATCAGGTTTCTCAAAAACCGCTGATCCAAACAACTTCAAACTTGGCACTGAACTGCCTTGTGTGCTGACTAAATATATCTGGTGAATGTAAACTTCGTACACCCAGATGTCAGACACACACACACACATAGATTTCTTCAATTGTAGTTAGATACTGAACAGTGACTATGTATGAAGGTTGTCTCATATTAAAACAAATATCTTTGCAAGCAGCACTAAATCAACTTACTATCGTTAAATTTTAATTGATTTCAAACCAGACGCACTCACAAAATCAAACAAAGTTTTAGTCTAGCATCAGATGTTTCTGAACATTTTTAGTTTACTTTTTAATCCCTCCAAAACTTTGCCAATTGCCCATGTCAGATGATGCCAAGAATGTAAGTTCTCTTTGGGCAACTCCAAGAGGACATTTGCTCCTTCACGATCGCTCCAAGATTCTGGAGGGGGATTAAGATCAAGTGAATTTCCTGGTCATCTGCCAAACCCATGTCTACATAAAGATTTGTTCCTTCTCCAGCAGTGCTTATGTCGCTTTAGGCATCACATAACTGACAAGGTCGTGCAGGAAAGTCAACTGATAGAATCTGCCCGGCCGATCTGAATTCTTTTTTATTTACAAAAACGGAAGCATTTTAGTACACTTACTCGAAAAAAGATACACGATTGTCAATAACATTAGGCTCCATAAAGGATAGTATTCGCACTCATTACGGAGCTAAACATTCAGGTGCAACATGACTTATTTTGAGACACCTGTTAGCTATGTACACAGTTTTAGATGTTTGTCCAGAGGTGTCGCTGTTTATTTAGTATTTATTCAGTTCAGTAATCTCTTCTCTTCCAAAGTGCCAGTAGCCTAATTACGAGGATCGGTTAACAAGTAATGCTTGTTCTTCTTTAATTACAACCAATTTAATAGTAGAAGCACACAAAGCATACCAAAATGAACACAACCGTCTCAGGATTCCTCTTTCATGGACCCTAACAGATGAAATCCTGGGGGTGTCAGGTCAGGGCTGTAGGATGAGACAAGGTTGTCCAGCCATGCGCTGTGATTGCTTGTCTGGTCTTTAAGCTGATGTGAGGCCTTGCATTGTCATGTTGCAAAAGCACATCACTCGTTTTCGAAAGTAGGAGTCAGAATTGATAGTGGTGCCGTTGGGGATAAACTCTAACAGTATGACTCCCTTATGGCCATCACTTTCTCCTTTCACTTTCAGTTTCGCCTTTCTCTCTAGGATTGCCATTAACTCTACTGACCCATTTCCCGACTGTGCTTACACCAGGTGCAGCCTTTCCATAAACATTCACTAACCTCCTGTGAATGTTTGCAACACTTTCACCTTCCAAAAACAGAAATTATATGACAGCTCTTTGCTTTCTACGTGTGTCCAGAGGGTCACCCATTTTGAAAGAGGATTTGGGTAGGAAAAGAGAAGTTAACTCCACAAATCCCCCCCTGGGCTTCTAGATACTTTATGGTTTATAGCTAAAAATAACCCTAGGAATTCTGACTAATACTTTTAAAATTAAATTAAAACAGGCATTACTTTTTGACCTACCCTCGTACGTTATTGTTTTCGTTAATATTAAATGGTTGGATACTTCGTATTTCATTAAGAATATTGCTTTCCAGGAAAGTGTTGAAAACAACGTATGGTACTCCTTTTACTATTAGCTTTGATCTCTGGCTGCAATCCATTATTTTGGCTACGTATAGATCTCACACAGATGAACGGAATCAGTCTTTTAATATCATATAGATGGATAAATACATGGGAATCAGATCATTATTATCTGGGAGAGGTTGAACACCACATTATAATATTTAAATGCTCAGAAAACATGCACTGGGTCCTGTATTTCTTCAGCCGCTGAATCATACTGAAGGAACTTGAAACAAAGAAATTGCTTCGAAGGAAACAGCGTCTAGGGAACTCGTCATTCATTGATAGCATCTTGTTCTTATAAAGTAGGGTTTTCAAACTTAATCTTTTGCCATCGTTTTTTCATCCGATTTCATGTCACGCTGTATTGTTGACTAAATAATAGAGCATATGTAATGATGAACATTCTGTTGGTCTTGTGTCGTACTAAGCTAATCTTAGTGAATATAAATATAACGGGTCTGGTTAGTCACTCAATAGAAACCGTCGCGTGACAAATGTCTTTTGGTAGCATGCCGTGTTGGGGGTGATCAATTAAAAAATTGGAAAAAGGGGTGATCAATGAGTAAATTACTTCTCTCGCCTTTTGTTGGGCGGTTATCACTAAAAATGTCCGAATTTTCCAAATAACAAGCCTAAATGCCGACCGAACAAATTAAGGGATCAATTTTGCACAAAATTAAATTGCAAATGTTTGGGGTGTACTTATTTATGGGCGATATTGTATGTATAACGCATACAGGCCGCACCAAAAAAATGTTTTTCAAATTACCCCACTGTAAAAAATGTGAGTGACTAACCAGACCCCAGTTATTTCTATTGAGTGACTAAACAGATTTCAAAATATAAAAAATAAATTTAGTGGGGTAACTCTTACTACTTTTTTTTCCAAATTACCCCACTAAATTTATTTTTCATCTTTTGGAATCTGTTTAGTCACTCAATAGAAATAACTGGGATCTGGTTAGTCGCTCAAAAAAATGTTTTCAAATTTAGTGGGGTAATTTGAAAAAATCTTTTTTCTAGACTTGATAAAGCGTAAATGTTGAGATTTTGAGCACTCTAACTCCATTGGTGCGGCCTGTACGCGTTATACAGACAGTTTCGCCCATAAATAAGTACACCCCTATCACTTTTTAATAGAAAGTTAATTGTCTTCTAAACCAAACATAGCAAGATTTTATTATTTCTAGTGGAACATTACACAATCAAAACAGATATTATCAGGTATTATTTATGACCAAACTCTCCAGCATTTAAACTTAATATTTTGTGTTATACTCATCTTTGGTGTTGTGTTAAACTCATCTTTGGACGGCAACATATTCATATTTTTGGCAACAGAGTTTCAATGGTGCATAAATTGGTCATACATAATACCTGATAATATCCGTTTTGATTGTGTAATTTTCCATTAGAAATAACAAAATCCTGCTATGTTTGGTTTAGAAGAAAATTAACTTTCTATAAAAAAGGGGTAGGGGTGTACTCATTTATGGGCGATACTGTACATAGCCAGCCAGCCAGCCAGACCAACTTAAAACCTGAAGAAACCTATGTTGGCAATTATGGTTGACGGTTTGTAATAAAAACGTCTCCATAGGAAATTTCTTTTTCGTATGGGTCGGGACATTAAAAAACTATAAAAGGAAATATTAAATATGCGACACGAGAAAAGAAGGGAAGGTTTTCTTATTATGATGTAAAACCAATTTTTTGGCTTTGTCACACCTGTTTAAAAACAATAAACTTTTAGGATGTCAGGGCGCTTCGTCCGTGGGTAATATTTTGCGAGCTAGTCTAACAGACCATTAAAAGTGTGTAATCAGTTCAATTCTCGCTGGGGTTTCCTTACTTATGGCCTTGGGCACAAAGAAAAAGGAGGCCACTTTCGAAGCTCTAAAGAAATAACCGTGATTATTTGATTAATAGTTTATCGATGCCGTGATGGCGATAATCAAATAATGTTGCAATTGCGTTCTAGTTATAAAATATCAAAAACATTATGTTGAGCAGTATTTTTAATCACCGCTACCCACAACACGGGTTTATTGCTGGGTTTAGGCTTTAGGTAATACAAATATTTATATATATTTATATGGATACACATGTGTCGTTTTCTTAAAAAAAATGTTTACCCCCCGCCCCCAATTGACGAATAACATTCTATTCACCAGTGATTAAACATGGAAATCTTTTTAGATGCGTTCAGACGCATCCCAATAAGACACTTTTCGGTCGGTTTCGTTTAGGTTAAACAACAGAAAGAGGAAGGATGTGTTTTATTCTTAAATACAAACGTTTTTCATCTTCTTCTTCTTCTTCTTCTTCTTCTTCTTCTTCTTCTTCTTTAATTTTACAAGAGAGGCAAAGTAAAGGGAAAGAGCAAAGTAGAGATGCGTACGTAGCTGGATAGATTAGGAAGATGGACACAAGGATAATAGAGGGTTGCCAAATTAGCCATTTTTGGGGATTAAACATTTTTTAAAAGAAAACGACACATGTGTATCAATATAAATATATATAAATATTTGTATTACTTAAAACCTAAACCCAGCAATAAACCAGTGTTGTGGGTAGCGATGATTAAAAATAATGCGCAACATAATGTTTTTGATATTTTATAACTAGAACACAACGTCTGGTTAATGTTTTCCCAATTCAGCCGATAAAAATCTACGTTTAATTTTTAACGCGTTTTTCAAGACGGTGGCGCCCACCGTCTTGAAAAAATCTGAATTGAACTTATGGTCTTGTTATTTATCAAGTTTAACATGACATACAATCATTTCTAGTACGTCACCAGAACATAACATTCTATTTTCTATACGTCATCATGTGGTGACGAAGAAAAAACTACACCATGATAATATAGAAGAGTTGCGCCCGTTAAGATAAATAAATACACATGGCGTATTATCATAGTTAGATTACTTGTTTATATCATGCTTTCCATCAATCTTACGTTTTCGTCAATCTTACGGCTCACGTTGCAAACCTTTCCGGGGTGCCCCTGTTAATCCTATTTGGAGAGCAATTGCTACAATACGAGCCGCACCCAACTCCCAGGGGTAGTAACCGGATAGACTCTCGGTCCCTTGACAAGGATATGACAAAGTTAATCTTGAAGCAAGCAAATGGCACAGCTCACCTATGGATACATCAATGACCCGACAAGATATGATGATGACGTCTTGTTTCAGTCTAAATGTAGCGGAATGGTGGGGTGGTTAATAGAGATAGAGCATTTAGGCCTCGTAGTATAGAAAGAACAAGTGGCCCATAGAATTTTGGGCTTAGAACGCTTTCCCCGTGAAGTAGGTCACCAGGGGATTGGGATATTGGCTCAGCAGAAGAAAAGGGTGGCCTTTGGATTTTGGTGGGAAATCAGTCAGTAGGTAGCAGTCGCACAGAGTAGACGTTGAATGTCTAAGACCAGGAGGTTTGCTACTACGATCAGCGGAGTTGACCACGGAACGATGAATAGAGGTGACCGGAGATAGAATGGGGTGTGTGAGGGGTAGATGTAGAAAATAGTAACTGGCTTTGTGTCTTCTCATTTTATCGGGCAGTTTCTAAAAACTGTAAATAAATCGAATTACTAAAACACCTATTTTTTGCATTGCCTTGTTATCTTTCGAGATGACCCACCTTCCCATTTTTAGCTGTGACCCGAAGAAACAACAACTTCTGTCTCGTTAAGTGCCGGGGTTTCCACAACAGTATCTTGGCGGTGCACCACACGGATGCATCATGGTACATAAACCAGGGTGTTTCAACCTTTTTCTCTATATCGCCCCCTTTTGGTTATTTTTCAAAGCAATTCCCCCCCCCTCCACACCAAAAGAAATAGTCCTAATGAAACTACAATTAACGTTTTATTTATGTTGTTTGTTCAATGTGACCATTTTGTAATTCACCAAGTGGGAGCAACTTCCTTGTTTATGGACTTTACCGACATAAAACGAAAGGTCGCCTAGAAAAATCCATTAGTATGTGTCAATCGCCCCCTCAGCTCAACTTTCAACCCCTTGAGCGATATTAAGTTAATAATGACTGAACTAAACTAAGGTTAGTAAAACTTGGGAATCTCATCCTTGGCTTATAGTTAGCGAGCTAGTCTAGCAGGCGATTACAACTGTGTAGTGAGTTGAATCCTCGCTGGGTGCCCCATACGTCTCGCCTTGTGCCAGACTAAGCCAAGCTTAGTAAATATTTTGTGGCCAGGCTTGTGGCTGAAATAGTTACGTATTTCCAACTTGTACCAGAGGTCTGGGTTCGAGCCTAAGTAAAAGCCTGGTTTCGAATGCTGATATTTAAGGCAGCAAGCCTACTTGGGTGATTGGCATAACTCCATAACATAGTCTTCCTATTCCGATTTCCTGGTCCTGAGCCTTACTGAGCGAGGTTTAGTAAATATGATCACCTCGCGATGGGGTACTGGTTAACGAGCTAGTCTAACAAACCATTACTACTGTGCATTGAATTCGATCCTCACTGGTACTGCATAGTCGTGTCCTTGTGCCAGACTACGATAAGCTTAGTAAATACCTATACTACTCGTACTTTCATTTCCTTTGTGAATAACTTATTCCACCTCTTCCCGTTGTTTGTCTCATTATATTACAGGTACGTAATCTCTTATCCAAAACCCTGGGACCAGACACTTTTCAAAATTCGGAATTTTTCGGATGTCGAAATGGCATCGATACTTAAATCGATAATGACATATGCTCCCTCTTCTACTTCCCACTGTTACCCATAGGGAAGTCTGCAGCTCTTTTAACATTTTCACGGTCAGAGGCACGTCTGACTAGTAGGAGCATTGCGATACAACTGCGTGGTGTGGGTTGAGCCAATGCCGTCTCGAAATAATAACTTCTGTTGTGCTCTAAAAGGCCTTTGAGGCGATGGGTTGCGTTATGTTTGACGCTAAACACGAGCTTACTTGTGCAGACGACATTCATTGAAAAAATGTTCGGTTTTCGAATCTTTTCGAGATTGTGTACTTGTACTAAGCATAGCATTGTACAGTACACGGGAAAATAGGGAGAAATTGATTAGGAAGATTATATAGCATCAATCTCCCAAGTGAGGATGACCTACTTATTACTGAAAATTTGGACCGTATTTTTTTTAATATAGGTCGAGCGTGAGTATTAGACGAGTTCAGAATCGAGCATAACATTTCAGAAAATCAACTGACTCTAATATAAGTCCATTATTTTGCCATAACCATGTCATGGTTGAGTGGGCTGATTGGTCTGTAGTTGCTGAGATCTTTTGTGTTCCCCTTTTTATATAAGTATGATGATTGCAGTGTTCCAATTTTCTGGGGCTTTAATCTGGTTGAGGCATTCGTTGAATAATGTGGTTAGTTTTCTAGTGATGGCTTTACAGCATTTCATTAAAAAAAACATGGTAATGACTTGTGTTAAAACAACAGACGTTATCGCTCGCTAATATGCACCGTTTCTATCGACACTGTATTCATATAGGCAAAGGTATTGGCCATGTTTGACTGACCTGAGTATAAGTCGAACTGCTGATTTGGGGCCATTTTTTAGTAAAAGAAACCTTGTCTTATATTCAAGAATATACGGTATTCCAATTCCCGTTTTGTTTTGTACCTATTCCCAAACAGCGACCATTAGTGATAGTCGGAAATACGTAATTATGTCGGCCACGAGTCGTGCCTCCTTTAGCTTTTATATACATTCTTTCGATGCCGTATAACCCAAGCAAAAATGTCCACTCCTTCCTTCTCTTTTTCATTTACTCATACTGGCTTCTCCCGGTACCCGAATGTACAGCGTTCCTATAAAAACCTCTCCTAAGCCGAAATAACGCCAAGTGAAGAAGCAATTACCATTAATTTATATATCGGAAAAATATTTTCAGCGTTCCCAGTCCAAAAATGTCCATGATGGTATGTTAGGCTGAGTTGTCGGTCGGTGGTTTGAGTGTTGGGGTGTACCAGGAGAATGGGGTGTAGCAGAGAGATCAAGAGGGTGTGCGCTGCCTCTGTAACGACTCGCCGCAAAATAAACGCTGAACGCTATTTTCGCTTTTCGCTTTTGTCGTAAAAGCGGGGGATGCCTGTATTTGTAATCATGCTTCGGAGTAATGTAGGTAAGGTCTTGCCTCATGGCTGAAGTAGTTACTTATTTCTCACAGATTGTTCGAGCACAAATCAAAAGCCAGGATTTCGAGTGTTGATTTTTTTTAGGTAGGCAGACGCTCCCCACTTGGAAGATTGGCGTAACACAATCTTCTAAATTGGATTCCTACTCAAATTTGGCCCAGTGTCGTACTAAGCAGAGTTTAGTAAATGTCTAAAAAGTATCGGCCCTGTCGACTGGGGCCTAGAATATGTCTGCCTGCAGAGGGGTAAGACCCGCCCACACCTTTCACCAAAGTCGCAAGACTCTATTAAATAAACAAAGTCCACAATAATTCGTCTACATAAATTATGTATTCAAAAAGAAACCGAACGGCACTAAATGACCCACCAAGGGTCGATGTGCCGTTAAACAAAACAACAAATCAATCAATCTAAAAAGTATCCCTGCAAATTTCATATTCATATTCATATATATATTTGTGTCCAACAAACATCGACTTCCGTCGATATTATCTACTTATATAATATACCTATATTTTTTTAACTGTTACATTTGTCAAGAGAGATAAATATTAAATGTTAATCATAGAGTAGTTCCTTATTTATTCATTTATTTTGAAAACGTGTAAAAAATCCGGGTTCATTCTGGTTGATCATAAACAAGAGAATACAGAGCAACATAATATTATTGATATCTTTTAAGTACAATTGCAAAATTATTTAAATACTTCTGTCGTTCTTTGACGACATGAGCATATTATTCTCTGGATAAAGGGCGTCTAATGCGTATTGATACATTTCAAATATGCAGGTTGATTTAATGTTATCTGAATTCAATGGGATATTTATGCTAATTTTTATGACCGTTACGAATCAAGAAGCAGATAAGATAGAAGTAAATGCATGAAAAGATAGAGAGAATAAAATAAGCAAGGTTTCTGTGCGTAAAAGGTGAAGAAAACATTTTGGGTGGAAGTTAGAATCGTTTAAATGGTGTCTTCTTTGTAGAAGAAAGAGAAATAGTTCTTGCCTTTATCTACCCTTTCTTTCAATCACGTACACATGCGGTAATCGGAGCAATATCTATCTACTAGTTCAGTGGTTCCCAACCTTTTCAAGCCATTCCCCACTTTTGTCAATAAGATTACTAGTATCCCCCCTTCCATTTATTAAGTTGCAACAAAGAATAATTTCAAATAATAACTTTATTTTGCGTATAATTAGACAGCTTCATACTAAGAATTAGTTTAATTTTATAATTGTACAGCTGCTGCTGTGTAGTTGTTACTCAAAGAAAGCAAGCGAAAATAATTTCAAATTCCAATTTATTACAAAAGAATAAGAATTCTGCTATTGTAACTGATATACACATCAATGTGATCTCTGTTCTTGTTTTTTGCTCCTAGTTCTTCGATTTGTGGGTCTATTAGTGAGAGAGCACATCTTAAATCATTCTCAACAAGGAGCTTATTTCGAGCCTTCGACTAGATAGATAGATGTACAGAAAATCTCTAGACTGGACTTTTATTCTTATCTAATAGCCTTATTCCTGGACTATTGTTCGACTACCCAAATTGCCTACTGGAGGGAATTCTTCCACCCCCGGTTGGGAACTAGTTAATACACGTGGAAAAATTCACGGAATTTCTATGAGATGATCTTTTAAGAAAACAATTCGTTTACCTGGAAGTGTTCATTGTTTCAAATAGTGGGTGGTGGCTATTCTTTCAGAAAAATTGTTACCTTTGAGTGGAAGGGTCCAGTGTTACGGACAGCTAACCAGGAAAATCAAACTGCTCATTATTAGATTAGATATTAACTTAGCATGGACGTTCGTAAACCGGGGACTGCCTGTATATTTATACTTTTGAAACCAGAATGTCTTCATGGAGCCGAATCCTTGGACATATACCAGCGCCATCTAGGTCACCTCGAACGTTTGTGCCCTGGAGTGACTTCATCATAAACAGAGAAGTCATCAGGACAGCCAGTGCCACAAGCATTGAAGCTATGTTGGAAAAGGAGCATCTACGCAGAACAGGCCACGTGGTTTGAATGGAAGATGAGTGTTACCGTTTCTCCTTACGTGTATTGCTTCTTATTTTCAAATACTTATGAGCAGTACTCTTATATAAAAGATAGTTTGTTAATATAAAAAAGTATATATAGATATAGATATCATCATCATCATCATCATCATCA
>VCCN01005310.1:12465166-12480742 GCA_006491835.1 Architeuthis dux | reverse complement strand
AGTCTTGTTTATTCTTTTATATTGTATGTTACTACATCAACTGATAGACGAACCCCAAGGAGGAGAACTGTGGTGCTTGTTACGAAGCTTGAAATCCTTAACAACTGTTGACATTGCATTCAGATATGCAACTTAAGGGTGACTCACCTACGTATTTGCTTCAGTAGTAATTATCAGTATAATGGGGTCCAGATAAGAACCCTCTAGGATAAACCCCCCACAGTTAAAAAGAAAAGTAGGACAAAAATCCCTTTGTGAAATTAAAATATGACAAAAATTTAAGTAATTGGTGACAGTATTATTCTTTTTAGCTTCCTTGTTATTCTTACTTGAGGAAAAGTGTTTATCCGGCCATATGCACTAATCACATATTTTGAAAGCTTAACGTTTTTTAGGCATAGAGTTAGGGATATTGTTATTCATTAAATACAAAAAAAACAAGATTAAAAATTATGATTTAAAAATTCCATATATTATTATTATTTCCGTGGGGAGGGGGTGTTATCCCACACTGCAGTATAAAAAGTCCCATTCTTTCAGTAATGATCGACTTAACCCTTATAGCTCCGCCTGGCCGATATATGTGCATTTTGATTCATAAAATATTTCATTTTCGTAAAGACTACAATGGAAACAGACATTGATTGCTGCACTAGGCAATTAAATTCACAAAGTTCTTTTCTTTTCTAATTATAAGTTCTGTCGTCGCTATTCCATATGGAATACGGTACTTACTATTACCCAATTAACAAAATAGTATTAAATCACTAGAGTTTTGCTTACTCTACGGAATCATATTGAAATGGGCTTTCATTGTACAATTACGTATTATCGATCAATAAAGAGAGATTATTAACGGATACTGCTGTCAAGTCTATCAAGAATGACAGTCGTAGCATTAGGCAAGCCTAACTTATTTTTAAATTCTTATGCAGTAAATAGCTTCTAGATCATACATTGAAAATGGGTTCGAATCTCAGCAAATGCACCATAAATGCTTACCTATGGCAGATACGAATTCAACTACCGTAATTCTTCAAATCTGAGCGAAAAGACGGAAAAGGGGAATTACGCAAATGTATTTAGAATTATTATTTATTATTTTCATAACAACACGTGTTTCAACTCTTTTGAGAGCCTCATCAAATTCAAATTTTGGGCTTTGGGTGGGGGGGTTAAAAGAAAAGAATATATGTAAGTATTTTTTAACTTTGTAAATTCTTATGAGGGCTTGTTAAACAACAACTATCCTTCATTTGAGCTTATAAAGGCGTAAGCTTCCACTTTATGGGGGATGTTTGTGACCTGTGACCCTGGATGTAGTGGTTTGAGGATCTAGTTTCTTACCCATTTTGATCTGCAGGAGTAAGGGTTTTCTTTCACCGAGAAAAACACGCGGGACTCCCAAATTGTAGTGCCAATTCAGGTACTTTTTAGAATTGAATAAATTGCACAGAAGCAAAAACTTGTAAAAAAAAGTACTCTAAAAAACAGAAAGCTTGACAGGTCTGGTTAGTCACTGAATAGAAACCGTAATGTGACCAACGTCTTTTGGCAATCAATTAAAAATTGGAAACAAAGGGGTGATTCATAGATTAGCCTTTTGTTGGGCGGTGATCACTAAAAAAAAGTCTGAATTTTCAAAAGACAATTCTGCCGGACACAAAATAGTGACCAATTTAGCATAAACTTACATTGTGAATGTAACCCCTCACTAGAAACCTATATACGGGTAATTTTCAAAAGGAAAAAAACAACGTCTTTTCTAGACATGATAAGGAGTAAATGTTTAAGTTTTCAGTTGTCTTGCTACATTGGTGCGGCCTGTGCGCGCAACACATAAATACATAGCCAGCCAGACCAACTTGAAAACTGAAGAAACTTATGTTGATGTTGACAGTTTTGGTTAACGGTTTAACGCTTGACATGATTGGAGAATATTTTTTTCTTTACGCTCAAGTGTCTTTCTGTTCTGATAGCAAGTACATTTGAACTTTAATAGACAACCTTAGCCGCAGGTCATCGGAAGGCATTTTCTCAATCACCTACATTAACAACTATTTTTATTTCAATTATCTTCCCCCATTCTCGATCAGGTAGAGTGCGCAACTTGCCTTCCTACCACGTTTACTTTAAGCTACTTCACTTAAAACAGATTGATACACAAGTAGCGGCCCTAACTGACTTTGAATCAATGTTTGTCATTGCTCTCAAAATAAATTAGAAGAAGTTTTGTCTTATTTATTTTTGGAGAATCTATTCTAAATCGTCCGCTCAGATAGTGTAATAGTTAGCACATCTGCCTCATATGCAGAATGTCCTGCGTTCGATTCCTGGTATGAGCGAAACGTGCGGAAAACTCTTCATTGGGACAATGTTCCCTGTGCCCTCAGCAACTAATTGAGTACACTCTAAGCTGTGCGATTAGAGTGGAGGTATCCCTTCGGTGGACTTGCATCCTGCCAAGGGGTGGTCATAAACACTTGTAGCAGTAAAGTCGACCAGACTTGAGACTTGCAAGGATCACTAAGCTGATGCATGCAACAGAAACTGACCTCCATAGTCCATTGGGAGTTGTCTCTTAAGAAACTGGACGCTTTACCAATTATAATCAAATGTGCAATATTTCAAATAAAATATCACCCCTATGTTTGATTGCTTTACATTCATATTCGAAGAAACGACAACCCTTTCGTGCAGTGTTTCTCAACCTTTTTTGCCTAGCACCCTTTTCACCATATTTCAGAATCTTATTACCCGCTTCCAAGATTGACAGATTCAAATGGCCCATTCCAAATAATATACGTATAGTATTGAAAATCTTTTGTTACTTATCTATATTAGCGCGTACACATTTACTGGGGTTATTTTTTTTTAAAGGAAAAGTAATTTAACTATACCAACAGTACGAAAAGATCAACATTCTAACAGTTTGAATCTGCCAATCTGTGTTCCCAATTCCCACCCCACTGAAACCCTAAAATTCTCCCCGGGTGAAGGGGAATTTCCTCTTGGTTGAGAACACATACTTTTGTGTTCTTCTTACATAACGTAACATGGCAATGTAACGAAAATATCTTTCCCGGATAATGATCTCCAGACTTGAAAACAGAAATTGCTCGGAATGTGACATTCTATTTATGTGTTTACAAATAGATATAATCATGCTGTCTCAATACCTAATCAGACACATACGCATGCGCGCGCGCGCAGACACACACACACACGCACACACACGCGGCTATCTACTAACTTTTGTTTGACACAAGTTTGGTGCTCCCAGCGAGGATCGAACTCACTACTGGGTAGTAATAATCTGTGAGAACAGGTTGCTAGTCATTAACTCTACGACAAGGCACCCCTCCACAGTCACTCTCACACACTCACACACACACACACGCGTGTGCGCGCACGCACACACATACACGCACGCACACACATGCACGCACACACACATATGCACACACGCACACACGCACACACGCACTCACACGCATATACTGAGTAGATGAGAGTATTTCCAAACAATAAACTTTATTATTTCTCAAAATGGAAACACTGAATAATTATTTAACATAATCAACATTGTTATTTATCACGTTCTGTCATTGTATGGGCAAATCATAGATTATTTTATGATAAAATGACGTTAGTTTCGAATTGAAGCTTTGCTGAACCCGAGTCATTTGTTATTTTCCCATAGGATTTCATTTCTTTCTATATTTTATCATTTTCATTTTGGTTCGAAAAAGTTTATTTTTCACAATGTTAATTGTATGGTTGGTTAAATAAGCGATTTTCTATGAGCAAGGTTTGCCGTGAGACTACATACAATATGATTCGCCGATGTTTGAATGTAGCTTTTCTATATTTGCTTGTATTTTTCTATAACAAACAAATGCCATACATTGATGTTAGCCATGGTAAAAAAAACTGGAAATATTTTTCTCAACAAATCGAATGATTTGTTTAGACAAAATTAATTATCTCACCTTTAAAATAACTACCAATTTGAAATTATTAGGGTAAATTGTTGCCTGTAAATCATCCTTCTGTAATATAAAGCAAAACAGTGTAGAGATAGAGTTTCTCAAATTAAACTGTTAAGTGCACTGCCTTTATAAAAACAGATCAATGAAATTGCAACTACAGACCCATAAATAGCTTTCATTGGTTTACAGTTCAAATTTCGCTTGTGCACTTTTAGTGTACTATAGCCGGTTACACATGTCAATTACGCGAGTGAAGAATCAGTGGAACAAAACGAAATAGTTGGTCTATGCAGGACAAAGTTCTCCCACGTGGCCAGAGAGAAACATGACATAGTCCAGTCGTTTCCAGGAAAAATGCGTCCTCTTTATTTCTGTTGAAACCTACAAACGAGAGCGACGCGTACTTACAGAGCCATCGAAGTGTTGCATTCTGTTTCTTTACACTTAGAAATTTCTTGTAGTTGTCTAGGTTCGATCGGTTAGCTAACCTAGAAGTCCTAACCTTGTTTTTTTCCTCTGTTCTTCCCCCACTATAAGACTGCAACTGCAAACCCATAATTTTCTAAAGTTTGGCTTTCATTGGTTTACCGTTCAAATTTCGAACTTTGAACTGTAAAGATTTTTTTCTAGTTAAAAATGAAAAGTACAAAATGTCGAATCTGGCGTCTACCAAATATCGGATTGACGAGGCATATTACTATGAAGTTATCAAAGAGAGCAATTTGAAAAAATATTCTAACTTCTACTCTTAGGAAAAGAGCTCATGATGAGCACCAGTTTACAACACACATTACAACCAATTAAAAATGTGACAGTTCTTTTCAGAATTATTGACAAAACATTTATCAGGCTTGTCTGTATATTTGCTAAAAGATCAGACAGTGCGATAAAACACACACAATGACATCGACTGCTTGCCAAATTTCCTTGACCTTTGCTAATCAGTTTTCAGTCACAGGGTCATGAATATTATTGGCAATGGATAAAATATGCAGATTTTACAGAATCTCGTCGTATAATCAGAATGTTTTCAAGTAGCGATTTTTATGCATCACATCCAATTAAATATTTTCTTAACAGCAATGTTAATAAAGATTTGTTTACACGCGTGTGTGTGTGCGTGTTTATACATAATTTCGTGCACAGTATGCTAGCGTTTTAATTCCCAGTAAACATTGTGTGCCAGCCATGACGCGGTGGTTTAGCAAGCTATTCTCCGAGACTGATTCGCTAAGAGAAAACGCTGACTTCACAAATTCAAACTAAGTCTGGCACAAGGTCAACAGTCTGGCACAAGGTCAACAGCCTGGAGCACGCAGTTAGGATCGCCGTCACTAGACAATTGTAATGATTTGCTAGACTAGCTCCCTAACCATTACCTCAGGTCGAGGCCGACGTCCCAAATCATAATCATCAGCAGCAGCAACAGCAACCTTTTAACGTCCGTCGTTGGACATTCCCCAAGATTTGCCAGATCCTCCTATTGCTGGCTTCGCGGCGCCAATACCTCTTGAACTCTAAATCTTCACGCCATTTTATTTTCTGCCGGCCACAGTTTCGAATATGATCTATGTCCAACGGTTGTCTGACATTCTTGCAACATGACCTGCCCATTGCCATTTGAGCATTCTACTGGATTCTATGATATCTCTGACTTCTTTAATAGACTGTGCTGTCTTGTGGTCTCTCCGTGTCATGTTAAACATGACCCTCTCTTGTGCGCATTGCATTGTTCTTAGTTTGAGAGCCAATATTTTGGTTAGGTCCTATTTTTCAGCTCCAGGGGTGATTATCGGGAGGAGTCATCGTGGGGTCCTCCTGCTTATGACTAGACATAATTGACGTTCGTGTCCGACGTGGTCAAAGGCTAGGGAAAACCTATTTGTGCACGCGTGTGTATGGACCAAATGAAAACCACAAAACAAACCGTAATATCCAAGAACAACGAAAGTCACGTTAAGTTACACGGACAGGAACTTATATGCATTTGTATACAGAACTAATGTAGTAGCATCGGAGAAGGAAGGAGAAAAAAAGGCTAAAACTACCTCGAATCAACTTAACAGCTTGTGGGAAAAGATCGAACCATGTCATTTTTGCTTTCAGGCAAAAACTGCTACTACACTTTTTTTTCTGGTGGGCGACATTCTTGAGTCTATAACCCACAACTGTTATTCATCTACTTAACTGCTTAACTCGGAGAATGATATAGGACACTTTTGTTGCCTTAGGCTAAAGTTACTATTGCGAGTTTACTGGTTGTGGGAAAAACGAAAAGTGCATGCATTGCTGATTTCTCAATGTGTCGGTCCAAGATTGGTCCTGCTGCTGGTTAGTCCGCATCCAAATGCACAGTCAAAGCACATGACACATTCCTAGACCCCAATATTTTCCAATTCGAGTCCTACTTCTTGCCCACAGGAGAATGGTGGACACACCACACCTGTTAAGAGAAAGATTACTGGATTTGTTTAGCAACCTAATGATATCTAGCTAAGAAGACTTTTCTCAATCTGTCTGGTTTCACGGTTTCATTTTTTTTTTTAAACGAGGCAATAGTGACTTTCTTCCATGTATGCATAAGTGCACGTGTGTTTCTGTAGATACTTAAAACTTAGTCTGGCACAAGGCTAAAACAGTGGGGAACCCAGTAAAGAACGAGCAATAGTTTGCAATATTAACTCGTTGTCACTCAACGCAAGCAACCTTGGAAATGCGTAATCGTAAAGTGGTTAAACCACATCATTATCCCAAATTGTTCAAATTAAAGTTTCAGAATTCATAAGACTAGGACAGTACCCGTCCCAAAGGTTTGGAAGGGGCCGGACTTTATGGTATGGGCAGCAGCCTGCCATAATTGTCATGCAAAATAATTTTCCGTCCGTCGTACGAATCTACGGCTTCGAAGTATTTCGGTTACTTCTCTTCAGTGTTGCAACTTTAGATATTTTATATCTAAATTTAGATAATTCTGAAGAGCGGAAGTCAAAGGAGATAATTTATAGAAACTATGAAGAAAGATCTATTAATCTTTAATTTTTGTTTTTATATTTATTAGATTTCTCAAGAACCGCTGAACCAAAAAACTTCAAACTCGACACTCCACTGCCTTGTGTACTGACTAATATATCTGGCGAATGAGAACTTCGTACAATGGCAGTTCTCGAGTAATTGTAGTTAAATACCCTCCTTAGATTTTGGTTAATTTATGTAAATCATTATCTGGAAGTTGTGTGTTGGTTGCTCCACATCTCGTTGGGTTTGGTTCTTAATAGTTGCCGAGATGAGAGGATTAGGGACAAATGTCCACTTGATAACAGGCGGGGTTAACTCATCACAATGATGTTGATCATTCACACATGTGTCTAATTCCACCTTTCAGAAAGGTGGAAAACACAAATGCTTTTAGACACCCTGAGATTCAAGAAATGCAACAAGAATTTTGATGAGAAGATTTCATTCTATTTCTATACCCCGCCTCTCTTTGTCCCTGTCTGTCTGTTTCTTTCTGGCAAACATCAGATTTTATACACAACATTAGTGACTTGTTTTTTATCATTCGAGACATAATCTTCATCATAATCTTCATCAGCAGCAGCAGCAGCATCAGCACTTTAACGACCGTCGTCGGACATAAACCTTCTCCAAGATCCGCCAAACCTCTCGATCGTGGGCGTCGTGGCGCCAGTATTTCCTGAACCTGTCTATATCGTCACGCCATTTTATTTTTGCAGACCACAATTTCGCTTATGATCTCTGGGGATCCACGTTGTGAGTCGTGATCTCCAGCGGTTGTCTGACATTCTTGCAACATGGCCTGCCCATTGCCAATTATATAATGGCTTTTTTTACATCTCTGGCTCCTGTTTTTTTCTCGAATAAACTGTGCTGTCTTGTGGTCTCTCCGTGTGATGTTAAGTGTTGGGAATTACGAATTACTAATAGCAAACTAGTAAATGTCGTGTTTAAATTAACCTCAGTAAACATGATCCTTCCTTGGGCACGTTGTTTGGTTCTTAGTTTGAGAGCCAGTCTTTTGGTTAGGTTCCACGTAAAATGAATACCAGTCAAAATGTTGATCCACACACCACACAAGAATATGGTTTATTAAATGTGACTGATATAAAGATGTTGAGCCACATACCTCAGACGTGTGAGATTTCTCTCCAGTGTTTGTCTGCATGGACATTTTAAAATTTGAATCTTCTGAAAATATCAGCCCAAAACACGTTGCAATGATAATGTTACTCTCCTGGGAATATAGTTCATTTCATATTTTTTTGAAAACATCATTTCTTATGAACACCCTAAAATGCAAATCAACACAAGAATATGGTTTCTTTCCTGATTCTTGTATTCAACATTACAGTTTCTTCATACACTATGTATGTATGGCCATTCGAGAGGTTCATTTGTTCTTCTCTGCAACTGATATCTGTGAATGAAAAACAGGTATTATTAATGTAAATACTAGTTCTATGTATTATTAGAAATTATAAAATAGTAATAACTCTGTGTTTCAATGAACTGCAACATTTCACATACTACAGTTCTTCAAACAACAATGATCAAATCAAATATAAATAAAGAACAAATATATGAAAGATGAATTTGAGTTAGGCTTAATTCCCCTACGCTGGTGGATTGTTGACTAATTCGTCGATAATTATTTCGTTTTATCGTACTTTCAAGCATTTTATCTTTCAAACAGTGAATACATTTTCGAATCTCCCTATCATTTCTTGCTGGAAAAGATTTGTTGCCATTATCTAATAATAGCTGAAGTACCCATCTACGCAGGGTAAGGGGTCAAGACCTGGACTGCAGCTAGTTATAATGTCAGTAAAACGATTCCTCAGTACTGATGAATATCTGGTAAGTGTTGTTTCCATCAGAGTCAAGTTATGCGAAGCTGCTGGATATACAGTATCGCCCATAAATAAGTACACCCCTACCACTATTTTATAGAAATGTAATTTTCTTCTAAACCAAATTTAGGAGGATTTTACTATTTCCAGTGGAATATTACACAATCAAAACGGATATTATGAGGTATTATTCATAACTAAACGTTTCAGTATTGAAACTCTGTATCCAAAAATATGAATATGTTGCCATCTAAAGATGAGTACAACACTAAGAAGAAATACTTTTGGCAACAGAATTTCAATGCTGTAGAGTTTGGTTATAAATAACACCTGATAATATGTTTTGATTGTGTGATTTTCCACTAGAAATAATAAAATCCTGTTATGTTTGGTTTGGAAGACTATACTAAACGCCGTATTGGCCCTATAGTAGGGGTCATTTTAAATGAAAACATAAAATAGAAAAATGCAACAAGAATGTGTTGGTCTTTTTGGTAGAACAGTTGGATTGTTTGAAAGAATTTCATATCAAATAGAAATAGAGTTCGACTTAGTTAATTCTACTTTCTATTAAAAAGGTGTGTACTTATTCATGGGCGATATTGTATATATGTATCAATGTGACCCCTATAGATAGATAGATAGATAGATAGATAGATAAATAGAAAGAAAGAATGAATAAGTTTAAATGCAGTGTGTATATGAAATGTGTTTGTTAGGCCAGGAATTAGGATGAGGGCTATATTGACAAATGGTAAACAAAATGAATTGTTTTTATTTGGTTGAAATTGAGAAGTAAGGAATGTTATTAAAATAAAGGTTTTGTTTTGTTAAAATAACAAACAAAGAAATTACAGACTGAATCCTGATTATGAAATGCTTGTACAAATATTTAGAATAACAAAAAGAATGTCGGCTGATCCGGCTAAAGAATTTACTGACGCAAAAGTATAATGTAATGTTTTAACGTCACGAAAAGAACACATGTTAAAAATGGGCATACCGATAAATAGGGGTGAAAACCCAAGAAGGAGGGAGAAAGACCAGGACTAGCTGTCCAAGGCTAGGATTTGTGTCCGCGGCCCCGCCGCCCCCCTCCACAGGGGGCACGGTCAGTGTTTCTAGAGTTGCACAGCTTTTTGACGTGAAGTGTAAAACTATGAGATACATGCAACTTACAGAATTTAAAAGAGTAGCAGCTGTGTCTGTTTGTTGACATTGACAACTCAAAATTCAACAATATTCTGGATGAGAACGTAGATTTTGTAGTAATCACGTATCTTACCGTGCAGATTCCCGGAACGTCGCTACTAGTAAAGTCAAATAAAACAAACATAATATTTAAAATCGGACTTCGTTTTTCTCAATGAACCAGTCGACTTTCATTCCAGTTTCTTTCAGCAAAAGCCACGGCACACGAACGGAGAATGAACTCCAAACGATATCCAACCAGTTTCAACTATACACACCAGTGCAAAACACAAGTCGTTTGCATATATGGGGTTTGATGATACCCCATAACGTAACATAGAGTCCTAGAAATTGCTAGTATAATTTTTCACATTAAAACCTTCCCCTGGGTCCAATAAGGATACATACCAAATTTGGTAGCTCTACATCAAACTGTTTGGCTGTCTATAGAGGACAGACAAAAAACAACTCTTCCCAATTATGTATAATACCAAGTTAGTTGAAACATAATTGACCCCAGCCGTTGCACCAGTGTTTTCTAAACTGTAGCACAATAGCGTGAATCAAATATCTCCCAAGTGTGCCACGTAATTCTTTCGAGCCTTGAACAATTTCAGCACGAGTATTATGTCTGTCCCGCTTCCGCTGCAGACTTGCAAATCTAGTGGTTGTATCACTAGATTTTGTAATATCTAAATCCTTTTAACGACAGATGAAAAGAAAAAAGACTGGTGAGATAATAAAAATTAACAAAATTATGTCGGTTGCTCTTTGAAATTCTTCCAGTAAAAATCCAACCTTTCTTTTTTGATTTTTTAATCACCGCTATCCATGGTTTATTGCTGTTTAGGTTATTCATGTGTTCTGACATTTATATGTATCTATGTATCTATCTATGTATCCGGACTTCACCCTGCCTTAACCGTTCATAGTAGAAACTTGAAATTTTTTTCTCACACATTTCATAAAAAGTGTAAAATTCTCACGCATTTTATGAAAGGTGAGAAATTTTATAAAAAGTGAATTTTTATAAAAGTGTGAATCTTTTGGTTAGTGATTTTAACCAATTAACCGTGCCACGAAGTGCTACCGCGGGACTGGGATTTGCTGCGTGCCCCTATCTGCCGCACGCCGAAAGGGTCTATTCATTCCATTCGCACACATGCTAGGAGTAACATCGCAAGTTCAACAATGAGAATCAAAAATGTTTACACCGCCTGTCCGCCAAAGAAAATGAGATTGAATGAATCTATGACTTACGATTCTCACTCATTTTCAACATTGAAACTTGACAGATATGTTTTATGGCTATATGGCTGATGCTGATATCAGGCCGGAACGTGCCACGGTTTTTATGGTGGCGGGGATTTGGCAATTCAATGAAATGTTAATTTGTATTCGTTACTTGTATTACACGCATTGATACTCGGAGAATCACGAATGATTTTCCGACACTAAAAGTAACAATAACCAGTAAGTTTGATATGAAAATTCCTGTCGTTAAACATATGAACATTCTGAATTCATCTTTAGTTGATTTAAATTTTGGAATTAATTATTATTATTATTAATTATATATCAATTAATGGTGGATATGGTTAGACAATGTGGAAAAGGAAAAAGAGTGAGAAAAACTTGTTACATCTCAAACATGTTTATTACCAAGCTTTTTCACTCTTTTTCCTTTTCCACATTGTCTAACCATATCCACCATTCTGTCGGATTCCCTCACATCCACACAACAAACATATCAATTAATTAATTAATTTCAATTAAAAATGTGTTTTATTCACAAATCAATTTTCATTTTCAGCGACACCGATCATGGGTATGGACGGTGTTTGTATTTATAGTACCTTCGTAAAATTATTCCGGTAGCTGTGCAAATAAAATTTGGCTTTCCTTCTTCTAGTGAGGATCGATCTCATTCTCTTTTTTTTTTACGTTAGAACCTTCTCCCGTGTTCAATAAATATTCATACTAATATTTGGTAGCTCTGCATCAAAACGTTTGGTCGTCTATAGAGGAGAGACAAACAAACTATGGCCAATTATCAATAAATAGATGCATCAAAACAATGTGTTGATGATGACGTCAGTGGGCTAATGGATCCAGTAGCAACCATAATTTTACGCAACATAAAACATATTTCGTAACAACTGCCATTTGTTTAATCAAATTAACGCCCAGTGATACTTATTTATCGCCACGAACATTTTTAGCGAAAATGAATAGCACTCATTATAATCTTTAAGTTGGCTGAGTTTCGTATCCTATACGCGTGGAAGTTGAACCTAGTCATATAGCTACATCTTTTCTCATTAATTTCTCCACGCAATATTCGTGGTGATTTTTAGCGCAAATGAATAGCACTCATTATAGGCTTTAAGTTGGCTGAGTTTTTTTCACATGTTAAATACGTAGGATGAATCAGAAATAGCCTCTGACTATTTGAACTCGTATGCTATACGCGTGGAAGTTGAACCTAGTCATATAGGTATATCTTTTCTCATTAATTTCTCCACGCAATGTTCGTGGTGATTTTTAGCGCAAATGAATAGCACTCATTATAAGCTTTAAATTGGCTGAGTTTCTTACATGTTAAATACGTAGGATGAATTAGAAATAGCCTCTGACTATTTGAACTCGTATCCCATACGCGTGGAAATTGAACCTAGTCATATAGCTACATCTTTTCTCATTAATTTCTCCACGCAATGTTCGTAGCGATTTTTAGCGCAAATGAATAGCACTCATTATAAGCTTTAAGTTGGCTGAGTTTCTTATATGTTAAATACGTAGGATGAATCAGAAATAGCCTCTGACTATTTGAATTCGTATCCTATACGCGTGGGAGCCAGCCCGTCATGGATGACGCCTTTGGCCACGGAGGTCAAACACTTTGACGAAGTTGAACCTAGTCATATAGCTACATCTTTTCTCATTAATTTCTCGACGACATATTATTTGCTGTAATGTATATTTTGGCAGTATTTTTCTTTTCAAGCAAGCTTCATTAAACACGACGGATAATTTTCGTCGGTTTAACGTTTTTGATAATTATTCTTGTTTGCAAATAAGTTGATTTTTTCGCTGAGTCACGATAGTCTTTAAGGTGTCTGAATTTCTTTGTTTAAACATTTTTATTATTAATTCTTGTTTAGTTATTTATCTTTCCATCTTATTGTTACTTTTTATCGAAACCCTCGGGTTGTTTTACTCCCTTCGAACGCCAAGTATGCAGCATAGATAGGAAATAAAAAGGTGACTCTTTTAATTCCGATCCATGGTGCTTACTTAACCTTTTCGGGACTCTTGAGACATGTATATCCCTAGGTTTTCTATGACTGCTGGGATATATGTGGCCCTTAAATCTCTTTTAAAGTTCTAATGGGGCATTTAATTCAGGCATTAAGCACCTTAATAGGTTAGTCTTAAAATGATTAACGTTCGTTGTATGTAAACTGACCGGAATGTTGCGATAAAGAGCAGCAATAAGGTATAAGATAAATTAGCCAAAACTTAATAATAAACAGGTCTGATTAGTCAATCAATAGAAACCGTCAAGTGACCAACGTCTTTTGTCAGCATGTCGTGCTGGGGGTGATTAATTAAAAAATTTGGAAAAGGGGTGATCAATGAATAAATTACTTCTCTGGCCTTTTGTTGGGCAGTGATCACTAAAAATGTACGAATTCCGAAGGAAAACAAGCGCGAACACTGCCGGACACAAACTAAGAAACCAATTTAGCATATACTTACATTGTAAATTGAACCCCATCTATAAAAAAAACTATTTTGTGTGTGAATTTAAAAAAGGAAAAAAAGGTTTTTTTCTATACATAATAGGGAGTAAATGTTTAGCCCTCTAGCTTCATTGGTGCGGCCTGTACGCGCGACACATGCATAACCAGACCCACTTAAAAACTGAAGAAACCTATGTTGATGCTGACAGTTTTGGTTGACAGATTCTAATAGCAGTCACGTTGGAAATTGTAATTATATCAGGAAGCCTAGTAGAACCAAAAAATATCCCATAACATGAAAACAGCTTAAATATTTCAAGAGAGAGATTTACGATCGAATATTTTCCTCTCGTTTTTTTTTATTTATTAATAAAAGTTTGCTTTTTTTGTAGGGAAACAATCAATGAGAATAACCTGTGAATATAAGGATTCTAAAAGTATTAAGCTGAGTGCTGGGAGAAAAGCCCCTAGCTCACGTTGTGAATAAGTTTTATTTTTCATCTGAAAGATAAACATATAATCAAGCATCATTAATATCTCACACCTCTCAGCAAACAATAAGTGTATTATATACTTGATATTTATCAACAGTTGGAAAAGCTTATTTATAGTCCTGAGGCTGGCTACCAAAATGGAAAAGGAACTTTTTTTCTGTTTATAGAAGAACATGTGTTTATAAGTGTAACTACCTCGGCATCGGAGCTTCATTCTCAGAACGCCGAGAGTGCAGATTTATACTCTAAAAATTAAATTATATGTATGGATATGGGGTATTAATATCATTCATAAATTTGGTTAAGACTTTTTTTAACACAGTTTAGTTTCTCGCCTAAGGGAGTTCAGTTTCGTCAGAACATGTCATAAGTCATATCGAAGGAATGGCAAGATTACAATTCTGTCAAAATGAAATCCGTGGGAAAATTGCTTGTAATCGTCGTGATTTTTCAGAATTTCGACTAACTCCCTGCTTCTAACGTGAAGTTCACTGATAGGAGAATATTCTTCCCTTCTACATAGCAAGAACACCTGCGGGTGTACAAGGTCTGTCCGGAAAGTATCCAGCCATTTTAAATATCTCGAGAAATATCTCGAGAACTGGTTGCGTGGCTTTGATCTAACGTGACAACCAATGAGAGGGGAACTTGCTGTGCTTGCGAGAACAGACACTCTCCCATGGGGTAACTCAGTCGGCAGTGAGACGCCATTGAGTGATCTTGTGTATTGTATAACCGTCGCATTAACAATGACCGAACAAGTCATTCTTTAGGTATCTTTCAGGGTGTTGTGGCAAACAATGCCCCACCCAAATCTGTCCAGTTATCATGCAATTCATAATCTTTTAATTAAGATTTAAGTGTTATGTCAAATACATTATAACAAGGCATACTGTTGGATAGTTGAATAAAGACTACTTTCACCGTTACTGTGATGTCAACTACAGCCACTTCTGTTTCGCTTGAGGACAAGGTGTATAAATGGTCGGCATTTGAGTGACGTAAGGAGCGCTCAGTTTGGTGAGTCGTCGAAGTCGTTGTTAATGACACATAGTGGAAAACAGGAACTACGATTTGAGTAAACAATTTTTCGTTACAGCATCAATTAGATACAAATACGCTCACAGGAAACAAGAGGTCTCCAGACCACGCTGAGAACAGTTCTTTACAACTTCCCCGCATTATAAAAGACTAAAAGAACAACAGTCCCATCTTTAAAACATACTCAAATAATCTAAATAGAATTATTATTCATAAGTTAATTGGTTCGATGGTTGGGATATAT
>VCCN01005310.1:12411948-12426276 GCA_006491835.1 Architeuthis dux | reverse complement strand
AAAAGAAAGGAAAACAATCTGAATGCTTGCATTATAGACCCAGGATTCGATCTGTGGTCTCAAAAAAGTATACAGTGTCCAGTCTCGCGGGGTATGTTGCCCTGGGGCGGCACGTCCCTATTGCACTAAAAGGTGGGGTCGTGGGTTGCCCTTTACGCACTCTTGCCAACACGTAGGCCTGCGGGCCCCGCGTTAAACTTCAGGGCTGTCCCAAGCCACTAGAGGGCCCCCCAAAAGGTGGAGGGGGGATCAAATTCTTCCTAATGCCCCATAGAGGTAGTGGAGGACCCCAATTCAAATTCTGCTTAGGGCCCCATAAAGGGTCGGGCCGTCCCTGCTAACCTCGACCTTGTGTCATATTCCGCCCTCGTGGTGAGGCGAATAAGTACTTGCATTATAGGCATAAAATATTTTATGCTGGTAACAGAATATAATGTTGTATGTACTTTCTTTCTCTTTTTAGAAAAGTCTCTTAATTTTCAATTTGCTGAGCTGTGATTTTCTTTTTTTCCTTTTCTTTGTTTGTATAGTTTCGCTCGTTTGCCTTATACTCCGTATTTATTGTTTATTGTTTGTTGACATAATTTATTTGCTTTTTTTTCTTTCTATGCTGGTCGCGAGCTGGCCTGTTCTATGACAGACATCGGCCCGTGCACGCCTGTTTTTATATCACACATGTCGAGTTAAAATAACAACAACAACACAACTACTACATGTTATTCCCGACGATAATATGCTTATGTGTTATTTTTTTTCCATGTCTGAATTGCTTTCTCTGGTCGACATCCGTTTGTTGGGAAAAAAACACTGGCCATTCCCCTAGCTGCTCATTGCTAAACCAAACATCAGTGCCGGGCAGAGCTGGTAATAGGCCTAGGCCAGATGGGACGTGTAGTTTTCCCATTCCCCATTTCAAACTGTTCATTAAATCTTTTTTGTAATCAGTGCTAAAAACATATGATTTATGTATGGGTAAAAGAACTAGAACGATTTATAAACTATGGTACAGGCCCCCTCAAAATCGTAGGCCCCAACTGACCCCCCCCCCTGCCCGGGCTTGATAGACATTAAACAATAACTCACATTTTTCTGGAGTTATCTTTTGTCTTATAATTCCTACTTCTTTACAATATTCCTTACTGATATGTTTTTATTCTATTAATTGATTATTATAATTATTTTATTCAGCGTTAATATTGTGCTGTTATAATGACTTATTGTATTTAAAATATATAAGAAATCAATTATTTTGTTATTGAATTTAATTCTAATGAACCTTTCCTCCTATTTATTTAACTTGTTGAAGTTCAATAACTTTTTCAGTGCACTCATCTTAGAACGTGTATTAAAATTATAATTTGACACCATAAATATATTCAATATATATCAGTATGGGTGGGCCTTTCATAAAAATAGGTTGTTGTCATAAGTAACGAAATTACAGTATTTTTCAATATACATATGTGTGTGCCCATACATGCGGAATACACACGTGTAGGTTTGACAGTGGAGAAAGCATCTCCTTTATTTATTTATTTTTTTATATATTGCTACCAAAACTTCAACCATTTATGAAACGACTAAGTGTTCAAATCCGCACTGCAACGAGTTTCCTCTTTATAAAAGTACAACTTGCCAAATTACTTTCTTTTCTTGTCATTGTTTTTAAGTACCTGTCTTTACCTGACACAACCACTAAACGATATAAACTAAAATACGCGGTGACAACAGACTGATCCGCTTAGACCACTGTTTTTTCTGATCGTCGCAGGTCACATTACTCTCCGTGCAACCCCAGGTTTCCTCAATTCCCCCATTTTGAATTGTTCTCTAGTAATTCTTTCAGCATTATACTTTCCATTACATGTTCCTCCCCTGACTGAAATCCTCCCCTGTCTAAGATTCCCCGCCTTGGGAAATATCTCCCATGGGGGACATGTGCCTCCAGTTTGAGAATCACTAGTTTAGACAGTCAATGAAACATTCCCTCCAGTAAAGGTCGATGACATGTGCTATAAGTCCTAAATGGAGAGTTGATGTATTGTTATTGATATTATCTAAGCTTAGCTTGATTCGACAGAAAGCCAAAGGGGCCAAATGAGGTAGGCATATTATACTGTAGCAATCTGCCAAATGGGAAGGGCCTGCCTAACTTGAAAATCAGCATCACTGATCTCTAGCAGTATTGGGAAATATGCAACTATTCCAGCAGTCTTTAGTCATGAAGCAGTCCTTTTTAGTTATTTACTAAGCTTAGACTGGTACAAGGCCACAGCAGTGGACACCCAGTGAGGATCAAACTCACTACACTGACAAATTGGTCTGCGAGGTAAACTTGCTAATCGCCATGCTGTAGCCAGGCCAAGTTAAGTTTATCAAATGACCACTATTGCAGAAATAGAGACTTAAACCTCGGTCGTTTATTCCGGGTCAGTAAAAGCTCGTTAGGACATAATCCAAAAAAAGTAAACAGCAAGGGCTGGACCCTGGCAATTCAGATCTGCGCTCTTTTGGTGAAGTATACAAACCCAAAAGAGTCTAGAATCCATACCCCGTTGCCCCCCCCCTGGATCATGCCTTCTCACCTAGGGTGAGGTGGGTTGAAAGTTGAAACCTCATAGTCAATAAAGGATAATGGTGCTGTACAATTGTTTTATGTAAAGTGATGTACCCATATAAAAAGATGGTATTACTCTTCGCTGGTGACAAGGTTGCCGCACAGATATATTCCCAATATATCCTACACCCCCACCCCCCCATCCTGGAAAAGTGTCAGTGGACGCCCATGGATGTGCAAGCAATTTGTGATTGTCAAGCAATATCTCTCTTTCCTATAAAGACAACTAAAGGAGGTTGTTTTTAAATGTAGCAAATAATTTTAGGTGACTGCAATACAATTAATTTTCTTCGATGTTCATCAATGGAAACAACGCCCAACTTACCCATATGGAGTGTTGATTGAAGACTTCAAAGCGTTTGGTCAGATTTCTTACTGAAATAATAATAATAATTAATAATATATGTATTTATAGAAAGTGCCTTTTCTCGGGAACATCAATACTTGAAAACATATTCACTCAAATGCAGTAAAAAAATATCAAGCCTATTAAAGAAGAGCAAGAAGATAGTGCACAAAAGTTACAAAACACAAGGCAGGAGATACAGTTACGATAAAGCTAAGAGAATTTCAATTGACAATCAAAAAGATCTGCATGGGATTCTAATCAAAATAGATATTTAGAAAGATATAAATAAATAATATACTTTATTCAACTTACAAAAATAAGTT
The DNA here is from genome assembly GCA_006491835.1 of Architeuthis dux. Lineage (NCBI taxonomy): Eukaryota > Metazoa > Mollusca > Cephalopoda > Oegopsida > Architeuthidae > Architeuthis > Architeuthis dux. Next base: position 12,422,987 of record VCCN01005310.1, on the reverse strand, counting down.
CTACTGAAAACAACTCCATAATACTTTCCTTTCAAATTCTATGTCTTGCCAGGTTGAAATAATAGAGAATTTTGAGATGCCATTTTTATTCTTCGTGAATTGCCGGAAATGCCAGACAGAAAATTTCCATTTGATCTTATTTGCCGAATTGACTTTGAATAACAGCCACGATGTCTCGCAAGCACTGTTCTCACCTAATTACAGAGGTCGAGTCTAAACATGACTTATTTAAAAGGCCACTTGAGATTACCAGGTGCTGGAAGAAAAATCATTTGTTAGAGATTCGACCCCCCCCCCCAAGAAATCTCATTATAAGTGTGTATCATACTGAACGGTAGATTGGTGAGCCCGTTAATTTGAAGAAAAAAGAGAACCCGCAAAAGAAACGCCGAAGTGATTGTTTGGTCTTCGCTTAAAGCAGATGGACCCAACTTCACATTTAAAAGAGTCTTCATGGAAACGTATGCATATTATTCGTAATTCAAACTACGATTAGTGTTTCCAACTCGAAAAAGATTTCGTGCTAGTTTGACTGCTAAAAAGTGCTAATTTTTTTAAATAGCCAGAAAACACCAAAAAGACACTAAAAATGGTTTTAAATAGTCAAAAAGTGGCTGAAAATGGCCAAAATGTTAAAGCGCAAACGCGCTAATTTAGCGTTTTTTGCACTGCGAAAACAAGAAACGCGCTGAATCTAGCGCGAAACGCGTCAAATCGGCAACACTGAAGTGCTGACGAGACGATTTTGCTCCTAGACAGAATATTTGAACTAAATTGAGCAAAAGGAAAAGAATAAACCGGAACCTTTCAACAAGCCAATTGAAAAAAATATATATTTCAATCCTCAGATGATGTTAACATTAATACGAACCCTTAACCAGATTACCGAATGTATGCAATATTATGTTTCATTGGCATCGATTATTTTAAAAGATCGAGACCTTTTATGAGAAAAATCAACCTCCCAGTGGTGGAGACTCATTCTAAGACGTACTGCATATCGACAACATCTGCTACTTGCGATGGACACTCTAGCTATCGATGGCAGATCATACTGGAAACGAATTTTCTCTTTAGACACTCTTAACACGCGCTGACTTCTCTAGGTAAATAATATCCACTTATTATGCTAGAAGGGTGCATTAAAAAGCAATAAAAGAAAGAGAATTAATCTATTATGGTCTTACGGTCACATAAAACTCGCTTTAATCTTTTAGAGCAAAAACGATAAAAAACAACGATCATTTACCAGAGAAAGCAATGAGATATGCTCAAATAAGTTCCAAGAATCATAACTTTCTTTCGTTACCTCTTATATTGAGTGTATTATATTATTGATACTAGTCTATGACCTGTCGATTCGCTGACGGTTATCATAAGTGTACAGCAACAAGCTCGGTTGATGGCTGCTACTGATACTATATCTGTATCAGACCCGGTCTAGAGGGAGGGAGAGGTGAAAAAAGGGAGTTAGATAGTTAAGTAGGAAGGTAAGAAGGGGAGGGGAACAAAAGAAAGTTAGTTAGTTTAATATAAGGGTAGGAAGAGGGAGGGGAGAAAAGAAAGTTAGTTTAATAAGGTATGAAGGGGGTGGTGAGAAAAGGAAGATAGTTTAACGAGAAGGTGTGTGGGGAGAGTGGAGAAACGAAAGTTAGATAGTTTAGTAGGAAGGGAGGGAAACGAAACTTAGATAGTTTAATAGGAAGGGAGAAGGAGGAAAGAAACATATAATAAGTGTGACCGACACGGCTCTTACTATACATATGATTTACTAAGTTGATCTAAGTACGGTACAAGGCCACACAGTAAAAATCGAATTCACTACAGTCGTAATGGTTTGCGAGACTAGTTTGCTAACCACTACCCCACGACTGGACAACAGCTAGCTTAGTCTGGTAGAAGGCCACAAGTAATGGAGTATCCAATGAGGATCGAACTCCCTAAAGCCGTAATTGTCTGCGAGACTAGTTTGCTCCTGCGCGAGCTGTTCGTCATATTATATTTTCTAAGCTTACACAGTACAAAACAAAATGAAGTGAACAGATTGTATTGTGCCAACATTTCAAATGGAAAGCCTTGCCTTGAAAATCAGCATTCAGGATCCTGTATTTTATCTGGGCTCGAACACCGATGACTGATAACTATCTAACTCACCAAGCTGGCCAATAGCCTGTATTGGTGCTGTGGGATGAAATATATGAACTCTAATAATTCCAGGTGTTTCAAGACAAGATAAGGAATTAAGAATCACGAGATTCAAATCTCTACTGATTGACCATCAGTCACCGAGTTCTCTCAGTTAGATCCAGGCCCTTCGACGGGCCAGCTTAACTTTTCCAACCTAATGGCAACACACCATCTGACAGACTGACTGACGCCATTAATTGGAAGCGTTTGCTAACAAGCTCCTGTCGGCTATGTAAACTTATTCCACACTTATTTACACTGGTGATATTTTAATTGTTTTCACAGATCAAGACATTGTTTTGCAACTCGGTCTATTGAGATGTGGACTGATAGCTGCGTGCATGCGGCAATTACTGGTAGACAAATAAACGCCAAGGACGGTTTTGAATTGAGATACCAAAACAATTCTTAGGATATTTACTTCCTCGATTACATAAAACACGGTGTTTCAGTGTAGGCGGTCTGTCCGGAAAGTATCCAGCCATTTTCAATATCTCTAGAACCAGTTGCGCCGCCTCGATGGAAATCAGTCGGAGGAAACATCACTGCGCATTCATGAACTGAAACTCTCTCGTAGGTTTACTCAGTCGGTAGTGAGATGCCATTGACTTGAGTTTGTGTACTGTGTAACCGTCGCATTCCGAGCGAGAAGTTCAGCGAATATGCATCAAGAGTTTTTTCTGGCAAATCGTAACATCACCCAAGTCTGTCACGGGGGGGGGAGCAGTCCAAATTTGGCTCCCTGCTACTTCTGGCTTTTCTCAAAGCTAAAATCACAGCAGATTTCAGACATTGGAAGTGAAAAACGCAACGAGGCAGCTGATGGCGGCCCCGAAAGAGGACTTTGCAAACCGTTTTGAAAAGTGGAAGAGAGGGTATTGGATCCAAGGGGAGTACTTTGAAGGGGACTAAGGCGCCATTGCCTAGGTAGTCTATTTTTTAGTTAATACTAAATGGCTAGACATTTTCCGGATAGACCTCGTATGACGATCAAAACCTCTTTCAAGGGGAACCGTGGTATGCGCATTTTAACCATTTCTCTATTTGACCACAGTTTTACTGTTTCGTAATTGCATTTTGTTATCTCGAAAAATCCTATCTCGAAAAGGATCCAGTTGCGACGACTGCGAACATTTAAGATTTTATTGTGGTCTTTGTCCGCGTCTGCGACAAAAGCCTTTCTGTAGGTTTTGTGTGAAAGTGCATTTTACTTGCTTTGCCTCTAATCCGGCAACCAAATATCATGTAAGCCTTAATACGTACGATACAAAGAGGTGAAGAGTTGCTCGTGTGGAGTAAAAACAACATTCTATCGTCTTCAGTGGCGCCATTACTTTCTGGGGTGTTTCACTCCGAAATGGCACTAGTTTAGATATAGTCTACGATTCATAACAACCGTGTGGTAAGCAATTCAACATTGTTGTTGTTGTTCTGGAGAATTCACATAAATTCATCCGTTTTTTGTACCTCTGAACCACTCTTGTTTTCTCATGTCTCTTACTTTTAAGTGCAATCATTTCTGCACTTTAAGCTCTTTACCAGCCTACAAACACGCACACACAAATAAACATTGGTCATGTGTGTGTGTGTATATGTATATATATATATATTACTAGCATATGACGGTTATTTATGTATGGATCGGCACTAAGAGCATAACGCCATTTTATTAGGAAATCTATCCTTAATAAATCAATTTATTAATGAATAGTATTAAAAACCTCTTAATTCCGTCACACACAATAACTTACCATTTAGAAACACAAAAAAACATAACCCGAAAGAGTCCTCTTTAACAAATGTTTTAGAAAATCCTCTTTAACCTTTGTTCAGGCCCCACATTTTTAATTATAATTTTAAATCAGTAAATACATACGATTTTCTCCAAAAATTCAAAATACTATCTTTGGCACCAGTGTCAATGCTGTAGAATTTCGTCATAAATGATACCTGATACCTGATAATATTCGTTTTGATTGTGTAATGTTCCACTAGAAATAATAAAATACTGCTATGTTTGGTTTAGAGGACAATTAACTTTCTATTTTAAAAAAATGGTAGGGGTGTACTTATTTATGGGCGATACTATGTGACTAAAGTTTTCACATAACATAAATCCCACTTGATATCGGACACATATCTGAAAATCAACGATTGACTGAACACTTCAACTTATAAACATATTTTGTACAGTTTTCTGTTTTCCACGTGCAAAAATGTATTCTATTCTGGTAGTATTAAGCGATTTACTACACGACCTATTTTACCACATTACCCTTGGGAAACGTCATCTACGTCAAAACAGCCACGCATCTGAACCAAGTTAGTCGCCCATGTCGGAAAAACTTTGTCCCATAATTAATAATCTCACTGGAAATAAATATTAATTAAAGCCAGACAAAAACATGAAAAATAACTGTTATTGAATGTCTTTAAATCCGTAGTCCTGTCTTAAGTAGGGAAACACTACGTACACAAATATTAAGCTAATGCCTTTAAAAAGGACTATTGGTTGGATAATTCTGGCTATTCAAAACCAAGGCTTTTTGGGTGATTAGAAGTGTTGTATGCAACATAATTCTACTTCGTTGAAATGAAGTGAAACGTGTGTAATTGCCCACACACGATTGTGCAAAGTGCTCTAAATCCGCATTAGTTGATGCCTCCCAAGACCGAGTAGAACACATGTTTGTAGATTCCTGAATAACCACCCAAGTAACATATCACCTCATTCTAGTCGATAAGGTCACCCAACCTCAGTACAACCAGCTTCTTGGATTGTAATCAGACCATCCTTTACCCGTGACAATCTTTTTCCAAACTGCAGAAACGTTCTTGCTGTCGTCTGTTCATATGTAAGAGATTCTGTAGGCTGTATATCAACAAAATGTCTACGAACCCAAACTCAACGCTCATTTTTATCAGTTAATTTTTACAAGCTGCAGAAAGAATGTTCTGATCCATCGACCGACTGTTGTTAAACTGACAAAATGCGATTTTAACTAAAACATAAAATGACAAATGCGTTGGCTTCCTTGTTTTAGAGATTTAGATTGAATAGATAAGCTTGTCAGTGGGTCTCTTAATTTTTCAATCGCGATTTTACCCACGCTATACACCTACTTTATTCCCTCTCTCCCTCCCGTCTCTCTCTCTCTCTCTCTCTCTCAAACACTTTCTCTTTACTCTCTCCTAACTCTTTGCTTCTGTTAAGTCTTAGTCGTTTTTCTACTTGCTGCGCCTATGTTATTATCACACCTCTTTTCCACTCTCTTTCTCACTGTATGTATATATCTGTCTCTCACTTTTGACTGTTTCGCAGCCTTTCGAGCTAAAGACAGACGCAAACAGAACATTTTTAATGTCCCAGATGTGCACAGCTTTTTCCTATTATAAACGTAGATTCATACGAACCAAACTTGTTGAGAATGGGATTTAACTGTCAACACTCAGCTTAACGTAACTTTCACTCAAAATGCAATTATTAAAAAACAAACGGTGTATTCTTCTCTCCAGACGTGCATTGCTGTTAGAGGACTGACATAGATTTTACAAATAATTGAAATGACAGTCGTGAGCAACAGACTTGAAAGAATTATCCCACCTTGTCTCCACTATACAAAGGCTCGGCGAGGAATGTCTATACTAGTTGAACCGCTGTTCCTACCTGAAATTCCTTTACTAATCCTTTTGATGCACTACCTATTGCGTGACAAGCCAAGTATCGCTGTGCAGCGTATTTGATGCAAATGCACATATCAATGTTTTGTGGGATAAACGCGTCAATGAATAATGTCATAGACTGAAACATCAAGATTACTATCGGGTAAAATATGTATGCTGTTATGTTCAATTGATAGAGGAATTCACATAAGGATTGTATTTTCAGGTTACTCGAAGGTCAAGGTTGTTACCTGATCGATTCACAATCAGAGTTATGAAAAAGGAAAGAAAGTATACATGTCATACAACTATTTTTACCCATGAGTTTTCTGGACTGATGGCTTGCTGGGTAGTGAATCGGGACGGGGATCGTAATGTCGACAACCTTATACGCATTTATCATTCGTTATTGACCCATAAGAACTCCCTGTGACACCGGTGTCACATACAATTTAATTGATCTGCACAGTCCTTTCCTTATACAATAATTTTGATATATTTTGTGAACACTAATTTAAACAAATGTAAACATAAAACTAATGTCTAATTAATTAAATTATGAATAAAATATAATTTGAAACCATTTTCTACAGCTACAGTAGCTTGTTCAGAAGACCTCCCATATGAGGCAATCGTATTTATTTCTTTATAGAGTTTGCAGTTTTTTTGTGTTATAAAATACATCTGAAAAATAATTTGTTGTTAAATCTAACCAGACAAATTATAAATTTGATATATGTTGTGGAAATGCATATTAAAAAGCAAATCACTGTTACTAAGCAAGAAAAATCTGTCAAGCTGATATATTTTCAAATGATGAAAATATATATGTCACATTTGCATATCTCGGACACTAAGAGTCCGATTTAAAAAAAACTTCATAAATGTGTTTCATGTGGTCTATTTGATTTGTTTTATATCCCACATAATCTTTCTTCAGTAGAAATGGGTCTGGGTTCTTATGGGTTAAACCACGACAGACGGGATTGGCTTCTTTATTGACTAAACATACAAGTACTATTCTATTGTTTATATCTATATTAATCAACTGCCTGAGGATTTTTCAAGTATATATGCTTGTTGTGAACATTTGAATGAGTAAGATTGATGCCTTAACTTTGGTTTGTATCAAAGCCAGTTATTAAAAAATATACAATAGCCTGTTATGTTATTCCTGTTGCGGGTTCATACGAGTATCAAGCAAAATGCAAATAGTCGAAGGAATTTTTAAAGAACATTTTTTTTTAACTTTTAAGTCAGTTTTCAGGAATAAACTTCCATCAGTCTTTAGATAGGACATCGGGCTGGGAGTCCTGCTCCCCAAGACAATACATCAGATCACAACTGGTGAAATGATAAATAGTCTCTATAACTTGGGCTTTGCGTATATAGGATAATTGATAAATAGGTCTTATTTATTAAGATGAAACCTTTTTCCTTTTTATCCTCGCAGTCATTGGGGAATGATAGTGCATTACTTTGCTTCAGTGGCCCTTTGCATCAGACATCCGTGTTAATTAACACTTAGTGGTTTGTGAGATTGAAGAGATTGAAATGTTAACCACAAGCGAGTGGTGTGATTCAATGCACTCGAGAGAAGACGTTTGCAGACTATACTATGTGAATAGGAGAGGGAAGAAGAGGCCTCACCAGCATCAACAGGGTTGCCAGATCAGTTTTCTCAAAAATGGACAATAGTGTTCCCTAGATCGGACAAAGTCTGTCATCCCGGCTCGAAATCTGTCAAATTTAGACAGAAAAATATTGATGGCTAGAAATAGCTAATAGTGGCTAAAGGTTGCTATATCATTATTAAAATAAATAGCCAAAAGTGGCTAGAACTGATATCCGATATCTAGAAACAACAAAAAATATCTAAATTTAGATATAAAATATCTAAGTTGGCAACGCTGAGTTGTGCCTTAAAATCGGACAATTTCGGATGTCCGACTATTACAAGGACACAATGTCCTCAATCGGACAAAACTGGCAACCCTGAGCATAAAGGAGTCCTCGATCAAGGGACTTGAGAATTACCCAAGGCAGAGTAAGGAAAGACTAACTACAATAGCCAAAATGTACAAATGGAAGGTTAATACGGAACCCGAAACCGAGAATCCAAAAATGGGGAAACATAGTTTGCAAGGGCGACCGCGCCTCTATAAATTCCCATGTGTGCATTGACCACATGGGATAGACAGAAGGATTGACAAATGTTAGATCTGGTAAGAAATGTGAAAGTTCTGGAGGTTCCTGTCAAAGAAAAAATGTTGTTTATGCTGATGAATGTGTTAAAACATGACATGTTGTATGTTCGATTTACACCTACAACTTTGTGTCGGCTCTTGAACAAACGATGTGAAGCATGAACCGGCAGCGACAGAGTTGAGCAAACATTTCAGGGAGAGCAAGACCTGCAGATTCGATCGTTACCTCCTAGTGCATGTCCTGGAGAAGCACACCAGGAGAGTAAGTAGATGTTTAGACTAAGAACTCACGAGGCAGGAGGCCTGAATAGTGGTTGCGGTAAACTGTTAGCTACATTATTGATGTAGCTAACAACATTTTTTCTAAATGCCACGTTGTTAGAACCTTGAAATATGACGTTTAATTTTCAATTTAATTTCTTGCCAACTATGTGACCACATGGGACAGACAAGAAAGATTGACAAATGATAGACCTGGAAGAACATGTCAAATCTTTAGAGGTTCCTGTCAATTAAGAAATGTTGTTGAATGTGCTAAATATGACATGTTGTATGTTGGATCTACATGTACAACTTTGAATCATCATCATCATTATTATTATCATTATTTTTTTTCCACATGAACTCTGTGTTTAAGATTGTCCCCCCCACCTTTCTTTTTTTTTTTTTCTTCTCTTTTCTCTTCTCCACCCGTTCTTCTTGTATAGTGTTTCAATCATATTCGCGTGTCTGTGCCCAGTGGGTGGAAGGCAAACGAATGATATAAGAAAAAAAAGGGAAGGAGGGAGGAAAAAGAAAAGCTCAATAACTACCTAAGAAAACCTTCATTTGCCTTAGGTCTCAGATGAAAGACTTAGTATATGATTGTAGGAAATACTACTAATAATAGTAATAATAGTGTGGATATTGTGCAATGAAAATGTTATGTTGGATAAAATGTCTGCGGTGGAAATTTAAGTTGTCCAGCTAAATTATGCGTGCAAACGTTGACCCCACCCAAGTGAGAGATTTATTTTCAGTTTCAGTTTCCATACAAAATGGGGAATGAGGATGTTGTTGAGATAAATATATAAGTCAAGAAGTGGTGGGCTTTTGGTTTGGTTTATGTACATATAAAAGAACGATTGTTCATAAAGTAGTGTTGCTGCTTATAGAAATATGATAATAACTTTATTACTTAAACCATCTCATTAGCCGAATCCCAGCCTTCAAGCCTGAGCTAATCCAAATTACTTTTACAATATACCTTTAAAAATATGATAAACACTATACTTTAACAGTAAAATTATGCTGGATTTTTACAAAAACATGAAACGACGTTATTTTATTTCTGTTTATTACAGACCTTATTATAATATATATATTTCATTGTCAGAGTTCATAAAGATTGTTTTTATTAACAGTTGACTCGTATGTAAATTGATTTCAGTTTTTTCGTGTAATTTAAGGATAGAGTTGAGAGGGTGATTGTCTTTGCCCAAATACGGTCCATACTCTTCATAAGTTGATATACATGTACCCCAGCGTTTCGAAATTTCCCGTTACGCCACTTTTTCGCTTTTACGGAAAAAGGTGAAAAGCGAAAATAGCATCCGGCTTTTGTTTTGCAGCGAGTCCTTAGAGGGGCAGCGAGGGTAGCTTCTCTACTTATCGAGGGGCCACCTCTCTACTTATCCTACAGGGGCAGCTTCTCTACTTATCCTACACGTAATCTCCTGCACCTCCCACCACCCAATATCAGACGACACTGTCTAAGATACCATCATCACTATTTTTAGGGTCTGATGGCTCTTTGACGATCTAACTGTACACTGATTGGAGTTTAGTTAGCATGGATTGTTGGCTGGTACAGCCGTGTGTTATGCCGTAGTAACGTTCATCAAAACAGTGGTTGACACAGTAACAGTGTTCCATAAACGTCCGTTGTGTAGCTGTTACAGAGTTTGTTTGATGAACGTATCTACAGCATAAGACGGTACTAACCAACAACCCATGCTGACTAAACTTCAGGCAGTGTACTCTTAGATCGTCAAATGGCCACCAGTTAACTCAACCTGTAATAATAACTAATAATACATATTTTCTTATCGATCCAGACTTTTAGCCCACCATAGTCCGACCATATCACACACAAAAAATCTTAGCTGTGTACTCTAACTTCTATTGAATCTTATCTGCTGTCTACTTGTCTCTTTCTGGCCACCTTTGTCAATAAACATGAAACAAATGCCTTATCATCATATCCGCCTCCTTTACTTTATCTCGGCGTTTTTCTGATTTCCTTCCTATGTATTTCCAGCCTATTTACTCCCATTATCTTCGTGACATATGTTTGCTTACATTCTGCATTTGCATATCTCCAGACATGCTTTTCTTGTCAGTCAACTCCATACTTTAAATATTCGGAAGAAAAAACACCCCTGTTATCGGTTTTTCTTTCATGTTCCTCCCTGAACAATAACCCGTTTCATTCTGCATTTAAATATCACCTTCTACCAACATGCTCTTCTTGTCAGCCAACTCCATGCATTAAATTCTCGATTCGGAGAAAACATACTCATGCAATCGAGATGTCTTTCATGTTCGTCTCTAAACAATAACCCAAATTACCGGACAATTCTACTTGATGAAAGAACTACTGTCTAATTTTACAATTGGTGCATGTTTGTGTGATGCAATCTATAATCGCTTTTACTGGCTATTGTTATTTTGGGTAAGTAAAACGAAAACACAAAGATATCAGTTCTTCGGTCTTTAAGAATTAAAGCGTCTGATCCGTTTAGGTTACATTAAATATCTGATAATTTGTGTCTGAATTTCTGTGTCTGAATGTCTTCCTCAATTGTCTGTCGTAGTTGGTAAACGTCTGGGAATTTCGAACCGAACCATTTATTTAATCCACGGCGGTAGATTGTTCCCGCTGTCCATTCTAGAGGATAACTCTTCTACCGCCGATTGTCCTACAAGACACTGGCCTAGCGA
>VCCN01005310.1:12366321-12392969 GCA_006491835.1 Architeuthis dux | reverse complement strand
GACCTGATGCGTTTTTTTTCTCCATATTTAATGGTTATATTGTAATACATAGAACTATGGAAGAAAAAAACCCAAATAAGATATACGCAAATTCCTATCGCAATTGACGATGAGTAAATTATCAGAGACAGGGTTTTAAATAGAAGCCCAAATACTCTACCCTCCTTCCGTACTCTCATGTTACTTTCTTTTATGCACTTTGATTTCGTTCATTCTTTTGGTACAGCTGATATGTTTAATAATCTGTAAAGCAAACAGCGACAGGGAAATCTAGAAAAATATTCTTATCTGCGATCTCAGTAATCATGTAAGCAAATCCTGCTGAGACTTTGTCTTTCCCTGTCATATTTCACTAAGATAAGACAATTGCTATTAAAAAAATAAACAGGTTCGGTTAGTCATTAAATAAGAACCGTCACATGACGTGTTGGGGGTGATCAATTAAAAAGATTGAAAGAAAGGGTGGTGAATAAGTTACTTCTCTCGCCTTTTGTGTGGCAGTGATCACTAAAAAAAAGTTCGGATTTTCAACAAAAAAAAACAAGCGTGAATGCTGCCGGACACAAACTAAGGGATCAATTTAGCATAAATCTACATTGCAAATTGATACTGGATGGTAAAGAAAACAAATTGGGTTAGTCACTCAATAGAACCCGTTACGTGACCAATATCTTTCGGCAGTGTTTGGGGTGATCAATTAAGAAATTGGAAAAAGGGGTGTTCAATGAATAGGTTACTTCTCTCGCCTTTTGTTGGACAGTGATCTCTAAAATAACACAAGCGTGAAAGTTGCCGGACACAAACTAAGGGAACAATTTAGCATAAGCTTGCATTGCAAATTGAACCTCCCACTCAAAACCTATTACGGGGGGAATTTCAACAAACATCTTTTCTTCTAGACACCATAATAAGGAGTAAATGTTGAAATTTTCAGCTCTCTAACTCCATTGGTTCGGCCTGTAAGCACGATACACACACACACATACATAGCCAACCAGAGCAGCTTAAAAACTGAAGAAACCTTTGACAGTTTTGGTTGACGGTTACTAACATCTGGAGATCGTCTCAAGATTCAAAAACGCGGTTCTGAAAAGAGGTTACCATTCAATACAAACGAAACAAGAGTGAATGCGTTTGAATCAAACCAAGCAATCAAAGAAAAACAGGTTCTCAAGTTTTTAAGATGAACCTGCTGAAGTTGAAAGAATAAACCGGCTAGCTCTGCAACTGTCTGTAATTTGGAGCTGATTCCCCCGACATCACCGTGTGGCTAATTACAATTCTGCACGCAGTAACACGTTCCAGGCAACCATTTAAGTTTCACTATCTCAGCACTCAATTATAGAGAGATTCCAATGGTAATTTACAAATGTTATTTTAAAACCGTCCGTTGGGCCTGATGGAAGCCACATTCACTGGAGCACGCAGATCAACTGAATTGGTAAGTAATGCAGAAGAAAAAGTTGATTACGAACGTTAGTCAATTTCTTTTCAAACATCGAGTGTCAGTCATAGGCGTCCTCTAGGGTGGGGGTAGACAGGGCATTTGACCCCCTCATCGCTGGATCAGGCCTTGTCATCGAGGGCGAGAGGTTTTGCAAGTTGGATAATGGTGCAGTTACAATTGTTTTATATAACCTCAACTTAATGTTCCCATCTAAAATTACTGTATTATTATTCGCTGGTAACAGGTTTGACAAAGATATATTCCAATGATATCCTTTTGTTCCACCCCCATTCCGGAAATATACCCTTTTGGCCCCTCTAGAAAAGTGGCAGCGGAGGCCCATGGTGTCAGTATTTTGCGTTTTAACACGATAAATTGCGTTAAGTAGAATCACCACTTCGGCACCGGTGTTTATAGTTTTCGGTAAATACCTTTACGGAGGAAATCAGCACAAAACAGAAATAATTATTCTCAACCAGATGTTTCAAAGTTTTTTTTTGTTTTATTATGTGGTAATCTGTTGGCTCGGGCAACAAAACTGCGCATTTCTAGTGTAATGCACTGCTGATTTGCTCGAGTTGTTGAAAATAAAGATCAGCAGTGATAGATTCTCCAGGATCCAGTAAATCCTCGTAGAGGATGTCTCATATGTCCCACCAGATGCTTTCTATAGATAAGTTTTGGTTTCAGTGTTGGAATCGTTTTGGTATCGGTGGATAATCATTGCTTTTTGCGTTTGTTGTTAACATATACTACCCATTTCTCATCTATAACAATCCGGTGAAAAAATTGGACGGTTTCATACTTGGTCAGCAAATTGTTGCAAATCGTTGAAGTTTGCGTTTGATGACGTCGTGAGAGTTCATGGGGAACCCAAGTCCCTTGCTTAGATTTCTGTCCAATTTACTTGATATGTTCGTGAATTCAGCCATTTTACTAAATCTCTGGTGTTCTGACGAAGATCTGCCTCAACAACTGCCTTCAAAACTCAGTGAAGTCTTTGTCTCCCATAGAATTAAACCTTATCATAAAGTATAAACCACACACAACCTGGTAGAACAGATATTGACATGAGTTTGTCTTTCTACTAAGGGAAATGTGATACAGGGTCGTGTGAGTGGAAGCTACAATTGGCCAGTCCCCGTGGCCTGTGCTGCATAGGCCTCAAGGCAGCACACAACCTTCCCCTTTTAGCGCAATGGGGAGGTGTTGCCCCGAAGTTGGTATTTCTATGGATCAATCATATCTGCATTAATGTTGTAACAGTCTTGTCCCCTCACCCAAAGAACAAGGCTAGTATCTATTTGTCTCCTCACAAAAGTCGGTTTAATGTGGGATCCACACGCTTACGTGAGGGTAGAGGCACAAATTACCCAGTCCCTGACACCTCTGCTGCGGGGCGAACCACGACCCCCCCCCACACACACCTTGGTGTTGCCTGAATGTTAGAATGTCCGGGGAACAAGCAAGTCGGCTTTAACTTTCTGTCCTGTACTACCCGAAAACAAAAACAAGTCTGATCCCAGCACCTAGGTGCCAGAGTTCGGGCAGAATTGTTTTACTAGATCTAGATGAGTGAAGAGTGTGGAAAACTTTTCATTATGACAGATTTCCCTGTGCATTCAGCAGCTAATTGAGTATACTCTAAGCTGTGTTATTAGGGTGGAGGCTTCGGTGGACTTGCATCCTGCCAGATGGGGGGGGGGGTCATAAAAATGTTAAGAATAAAGTCCTGGTCTCGACCAGACTCGAGACTTGCAAGGATCCCAAAGCTGACGCATTCAAAGGAAACCGGGACTTCGTCACCGGCTGTTCATATTCCATTGGGAGTTGTCTCTTTAGAGACTGGCACTTTACTCTTCTTCTTTTTTAAATCTCGGTGTTTACTATTCAACCTTGATTTCACAGTATTTGGTTGTCTCCGAATTTGCATCTTTTAAAAGTCATACAACTCTCGGAACAGCCTTATATCTAATTATATTCTGCCAACTGATTTGCTGATATACCAAAAGAATAAGTTCTATTGTCAACTATTCACAACTAAAAGCATTGTTCCTCGGCTAAAGTACCACAGTTTTACCTTGTACTGTCTCTCCGTCTGTCATCTTTCAAAGCTTTTGTATTAGCATATGTAACGCACAAAATATCTAGGGCGTGGACATTGAATAGAAACCTTCATTGAGTATGGTAAGATCAAAGAGGCGATCCATCCATGACGGACAGCAAGAGGAAAACATATTATCCGAATAAAGATCTAGTCTGCAAAGCTTGATATGTTAACAGATCCTCGAGAATACTGAATAAGTGTATTTTCATTTTCTTTGTTTTCTTTTACTTGAACGGTTTGAAAATTTTAAAACCTTGGTACAATAGAAAGTAAAAAGCGCTTTCTATAGAAAGTAACATCTTTTTAAAAACCATCAACCAAAACTGTCACAAAACTGTCAAGATGGGTTTCTTCAGTTTTAAGCTGGTCTGGCTGGCTATGTTATCCATCACACGTACAGGCCGCACCAATGGAGCTAGAGGGCTGAAAATGTAAACATTTACTTATGTCTTTAAAAAAGAACATTTTTTTTGTAATTTTAAATAGCCCCCATAATAGGTTTTTAGTGGGGGATTCAATTAGCAATATAAGTTTATGCTAAATTGGTCCCTTAATTTGTGTCCGGCAGAATTCACACTTGTTTGTTGTTTTTCTTTTTCAATTAAGTCTTTTTTAGTGATCAGGGCCCAACAAAAACCGAGAGAAGTAACTTCATCCAATTTTGTAATTAATCACCCCCAACATGGCATGCTGTCAAAAGACGTTGGTGACGTAACGGTTTCTATTGAGTGACTAACCAGACCTGTTTTATAAAAATGAACGAACACAGAACCCAAATCAATTTGTGGTAAAGAAGAGTTTGTTCAAATTTCTCATAAAATCCCCCTTGTTACTATTGACGTGTTACTTGATTTCATATCATTTGCAAGATTTTCTAAATATTCGGTTTCGCTTCCACGAAAATGAATACATACAGATATCCCCCGCTTTTCGAAAGTTCACTTTACGCTTCTTTTTTGCTTTTACGAAAAAAAAGGCGGAAAGCAAAAATAGCGCCCAGCTTTTGTTTCGCAGTGAGTCGTTATAGAGCAGCGCGCACGCTCTTTCTCTCTCTTTCTCTCTCTCTCTCTCTTTCTCTCTCTCTCTCTCTCTCTCTCTCTCTACTACACCACAGTCTCCTGTACTTCCCACCACCCCAACCTCCGACAACTCAACCTAACATACTATCATCACCATTTATGTCTGGAAACGTTAGAAAGATGTCCCATATAAACTAATGGTTATTGCTTCTTTGCTTTACGCGACTTCAGCTTACGAAGAATCTTTATAGGAACGCTCTACATTTAGAAAAAAACCTGTATAAATATACATACATATATAACCTGTGTGTGTTTGTGACCAGTATTCCCTCAAAGCTGTGTGGATGCGTGGCCGCGCACAAGAAAAGATTTGCTGCGCAATACAATTTTAATACCGTGCACGGTATAGGATTAAAGGTAATTAGTAAATAATGAAAGGAAATCAATACACCATGGATCATTACTTTTATTATACACTGTTGTGAAATTAATGGTGTTTACCGGTTCTGGTATTTTGTACTCATGGAACTATTTTGTTTAAGCACCGCCTGTGGCCTCGTTTTGAGATCTAGCGATGCCCACTATAAAACCATAATGTTATTACGTTCTACGGCGAATGTACATTTTCAGTTTAATATATTTTTGTTATGAGTAGGTGACCTTCGTTTCCTAAACTTTAGACAAAGAAATCAACGTTCGTCTCAAAAGTAAAAGTATTGTCTGCACACTTATCATCTTCGATTGAATCCGGGCTTTTTGAACCCGCTTAGACCATGAACAAATTAAAGGGAGCGTTGTTCCTGACTCGTTATGATTTTCAATCATTGGATAAACGTTTATGTAAATTTAATTGTTACAAGTTCATTTTCTGATTACAAATAGCATTAATACTTTTAGCATAAGGAAACAAATAAACAAAGGTTTTTAGGTAGGTATTTATTCATGACGGATGCCGCAGATTTGGTAACAGATTCTAATCTCATAGTTGGAAATTGTTCAACTGCAAGAACATGAGGAAACAAGTAATCAAAACTCTGAAACTGATATTGAACTTCCGACATGTACAGCTTATCTTGTAGTGCAGTAGTCTCACATGCAAGTGAATGCTATCCTCAATAATTGCACTATAATATGGCTGGCAAATATCTTCAACTAATATCGAAACTGAAAAGTATTTCTTTCTACATTTCTAAGAAGACCGTTTGCTACTATTATTAGAAACCGTCTACCAAAACTGTCAACATGGGTTTCTTCAGTTTTTAAGTGAGTCTGGCTGGCTATGTATGCGTCGCGCGTAGAGACTGCGTCAATGGAGCTAGGGAGGCGAAAATTTAAACATTTACCCCTTATTATGTCTAAAAAAACGTTTTCTCTTTTTTTTAACCCCACCCCCTAAATAGGTTTTTAGGGGGAGTTCAATTTGCAATGTAAGTTTATGCTAAAACGACAGCATTCACGCTTGTTTGTTTTGTTGAAAATTCAGACTTTTTTAGTGATCACTGCCCAACAAAAGCCGAGAGAAGTAACTTATTCATTGATCACCCATTTTTCTAATTTTTTAATTGATCACCCCAACACGACTGCCAAAATACGTTGGTCGCGTGACGGTTTCTATTGAGTGACTAATTCCGATATTCTTTTGAAAAAGTTTCCTCATCTTTGTTTGTACCATAGCGTTTCGGCCACTGTGTTCCTTGATCTTCTGGTATCCATATCTATGCTAGGATTATTGATTGGGTTATTTGATCATAACATGCGCACTGATTCTTAATTGTTTCATATTCCAGTGTTGTTCTATGTCTATTATTGTTAACGTTGTACAATAGTGGTTAGTGCATCCTCTTTTTTTCTACATGTGATCAACCATAACCTATTTAAGTTTCTCCACGAAAGCAGCTTTCCAATGTTCCATAAGCTTTATTTTTATAGGACTAAGGTTTTACCTTTTTATATTCTCTACCACAACTGTATGACATGTTGTACACACAGTTCTTGGTCATGTTTTCTTCCAGTGAATGCTTAACTGAAGTGAGATGTTTGCGAATAGTGCAACTACTTTTGAAGGCTGGAGGTTACAGCGACCGAAACGTTGGAATAAAAAAGAAATCAAAGATGAGGAAATTGGTCCATTAAAAATATGTTTTAGCCTGTTCGAAAATTAATGTCGCAATTTTGGAGACTGAATAAAAATCCATTCAAATGTAATAAAACATTATAAAGTATTCGTCAAGAACATAATCGTCATTTTTATCAATGACAAAAGCCAATTGTGAAACTATTTCACTTATTTCTTGTCGAAATGATTCGAGATTCTGGACAAAGATACTTATGTCAACATCTGAACTAGAACTTTATCCTCGTAAAATCTTGGTGAGCAGTCGGTGGAATAAAGTAGGTTTCGTCTATTTCGAGTCTTTCGAATAAAGGAAGACAATCACAGATGTTTGTTGTCAAAAACGAGTGAAGAGCGAAATTTGCGGAAAAAATCCTCCGATTGTTCAACAGAAACTGTGTCATTCTTGAGAATGACAAAGCAAGTCGACACCCAGTAAAATAATCTCATGGGGTCGCTAGACTGTGAGTTGCCGCGTATGATAAGTGCCCAACGAACCATTTTTAAAAAGTTGATATTTTCGTTATTTATTTATTTCAATTTATTTTGGAGCTTGAACACTATGAATCATAATGCAGAGGGTTCAAGCTTCAACATTTTTAAAAGAAAATTGAGCTCTAAAAATAACGAAAATATCAACATTTTAAAAATGGTTCATTGGGCATTTATCATGGGCGGTCACTCGTATACTAATTATTTTTAACTCTTTAGAATGTAAATTTGTTTTGCACCTTTTGTTTCACGGTCTTTTCGATGAAGAGGTACGATTGTTTTTTTTGTTACGTCTATTTGGTACTATTTTTCTTAGAAAATGAATCAATTGAAAGTTATTATTTACTAAGCATAGCTTTGGTTTGGCACAAGGCCAGAAATATGGAGCATCAAGTGAGGTTTGAACTCGCTACTCAGTAGCAATGATGCTAAAGACCACCTTGTTAACCATTACCCCACGACAAAGCGTCCGAAATACGTGAAAGTTTCCACTTCTGAATATTATAAATAAATATATAGATTTTATGAGAGAACAGTGAGTATTAAGAATAAAAATAGAAGTGGGAGGAACTGAAGATGGTGGTGACGTGTGCAAAAAAGACAATATTTTTTTATAAAATGATTTGTTCTTTTGATTTTAAACTATTCTCCTGATGAATTGCATGTAGCAATGAAATGGACTGTCAATGTGTAGTGAACAAATATAACATATATATATATGTGTGTGTGTGTGTGATGATAAAACATTTCTTTTTCAATTAGTATTTCCAACCTATTATCGATAGAAAGAGAAACTAAACTTCAAATAGCAAAGGCAAACGTATTCATTTGTTATTTGATCTTCCGTTTTTTTTTAATATAAAGTTTTACAATTTCTTGCACAATAATATTTTAAACACCTGCTTTGTCAGTAGTAGAAAGGCAAGATAATCATGGGTATCTGTTAAAATCTGTGGTAATTTTCTCCTGAATAGAGTGTAGAGTTCGATCAAAGCCGGAAGATAATTTCTTTAAGATACCTGGTTATCAAGTTTTTTTGGTGGCAAGAAGATCGTACATAGATAATGGATGTAAGTAATATAATATATTATTATATCACGTGTGTATCGTTTTCAGCTCCAAATAAATAACTACTGGGACAGTGATGTGGCAAGATAATATTGCATCGTGGAACAATGAGTATGCATATTGCTACTATTACAATCTCTGGCTGTTTCAGATCAATGATTGATGGGACAGTTATCTGATATACCCAGACTTCGCAGCGTCTAATGAATTTGCCTGCGGTCGGGTAGGTAGTCAAAAGGGTTTTATAAGAACAAGAGCTTAGATTCGATGGATACCAACCATGAAATAATTTTAAGAACAACATCAATAACACCGAGAAACATGATTTCTTTCCCTGGGTAATGAGTGTTATTTTCTAATTGCTCAGATATAAATACTGGCTATTATTCCCTTCAGACTTTGCTTTTGTGATCAGGACAGTGATATTCATATGTAGTTGTTTTTTCTTACTTTATGTAATTAAAAATGTGCAAAATACGCCCGTTGTCCAATTGGAAATAAGTAGATTCCAAATTATCACTGTCCAGGTCACAAAAGCAAAGTTTGAAGGGAATAATTGATATTTTTCTATGTTTTTTTACACACAAGCAATTAGAAGACAACACTTATTACCCAGGAACAAACAAAAGTTAAAAATATGTTGCCCAGTGCAATACAAACACAAGCAGAGAGAGATGATCCTATGCATCTAATTTGTTTGGCATTTTGTGAGGGTATAGAGATGGACTCGGGGTTACCTGCTATACAGTGATAATGAGCAATCTATTAGTTGGTAGGTGACTAATTAACATGGAGCCGACAGGTGTATCATATATGTAAACATTAAATCAAATCACAGGTAACGAGCTTACTTAGGCCTCCATAGTTGAGATTTTTATATATATTTTTCGCTATTTTGTCCTTTTTGTTTTCTAAATATAAATTGGAAGATAGATTTCTGTAATCAAATAATTTATCCTAATTTTGGATCGTTTACAAATTTACAAAAGAATTCGAAAAATACTTTATTAAATGCGGAAAACAACACTGGTTCCAGAAATATCAAATGTATTGCTGGGTTTTTACGGATCTTGAACAATAGAAAAATGTTATGTTATATAAATACAAGTGTGTGTCTATTTCCGCCAAAATTATACAATTTTCTTAATTTCTTATTGAATATCTTGCCTTGTAAATTAAAATGTTACATCGATACACAGGTTTTCCTCGCTATACGAAAATAGTGTTCCTATTGATTTTAAAAAACTTTTTCAGAAATGTTCGTAAGCCGAAATGGCGTAAAGCGAAGAAGCAGTTACCATTAATTTATATGGGAAAGTCTTTAGAGCTTTCCCAGACCCTCCAAAATATGATGATGGTATGTTAGACTGAGTCGTTTCAGGTTGGGATTACGAGAGTTACAGGAGACTGGGATGTATGATTGATTGATTTTGTTTAGCGGCATGTCAACTCTTGATGGGTTATTTAATGCCGAAATCAGTTTCAAATTCCAAAAAACTTTGAAAGGTTCTTTTTTTAAAAAATAGTCTTGCGACTTTTGTGAAAAAAACAGGTGGCCCCTGTTTGGTGGGAGGGGGGTCTTACCTCTCTGCAAGGGATGCAGTCGTCGTATTCTAAGCCCCAGCCGACAGGGCCGAGACTGGGGTATAAGAGATGGAGGGAGAGGGTGAACGCTATTTTCGCTTTCCGTCTTTTCACGTAAAACCGAAAAGTTGGCATAAAGCGAACTTTCGAACAGCGGGGGATATCTATATAAGGGAAAATACTACATGAAAATGTTTCTACATCTTTTTAAAATTTTGATAATACAATAGGATTATAGTTGAAGGCGTTTCCCGAATGGTCTGGTGAATAACCTGGAAAGAGTTTCAAAGAAGTAATGCCCCAATATGGAATTTCATTCGGTTCGTAGATGGGCAAAAAACGTTCAAGATTTTATGGCAAATGCTTTCAATTTATGGAAAGAATTCGAAACATTCTCTACTTATTAACCGTAGGTCATTAAAG
Organism: Architeuthis dux; assembly: GCA_006491835.1. Classification (NCBI taxonomy): domain Eukaryota; kingdom Metazoa; phylum Mollusca; class Cephalopoda; order Oegopsida; family Architeuthidae; genus Architeuthis; species Architeuthis dux. Next base: position 12,382,716 of record VCCN01005310.1, on the reverse strand, counting down.
TGCAGAAATAATACGAGGTTTCCTTGAATTGTACGCTGCGCTCTCAGGTCCCACCCATACATACGAATTGGTATACAGTCTTTGCATTCGTAAGTTCTTCTCTCTTAGTAAAGCATTCACTAGAATGATAATTGCTAAGTCTCTAAACTCATTAAGCAGATAAATTCTCATCGCAACGTTCGTTCATTTAAAACAACGGTAAATACATCTGGGATTTGTACTATATCATCATCGTAAGTCCACTGCTAGACAAAGGCCTTTGCCAGCTTCTTCCATGTCGACCGTGATTGTGCTAATCCATGCCATGTCTTTGCCGGCAAAACTTCCCATCTCATCTCTCCGTCTTAGCCTGGTCTTCTTCTACAGCATTTACTATCTCAAAGGCATCAATGTGTTAACCTTTTGCCCCATTTGTTATCCTTTCTTGTTGCTATGTGTCCAGCCCATCTCTGTTTGTCTCTTAATTATTTCTATGGTAGCTTTTACTTGTTTTTTCTATCTATTAGTGTTATTCCTAGCATCGCTCTTTCCATTGCTCTTTGTGTGATTCTTGGTTTGTTTTCACATGGTTTGGCTAGTTTTACATCCGTACGTCATAGCTGACATTATATATTCATTGTATACTTTATATTTTAAGCATATTGGTAAGGTGCTTTTTAATGTCTTTTCGTTTACTAAATGCTTTCCAAACAATCGTTATACGTCGTTTTATTTCGCTTTCATGGTCTTTCTCTAACTTTATCAACTGACCTAAGTAAATGTATTCCTTAACCACTTCTGAATCTTCACCCATAGTCTTTTTTCGAGACGTTATTGTTGAACATTACTTTTTTTTCTTAATTCTGTTCACCTTGAAGCCTATTTTGAGGCTTTCCCTGCTTAAATCACTTAGCACGTTTTGCAACTGATCTGATGTTTCTGCTAGTATTGCAATGTCATCAGCAAACCATAAATTGTTCAAATATTCTCCGTGTATGTACTATATGGGGGGAGTGATTATGACAATCCTTAATCTGAGACAAAGAGATAGAAAAAAACAGTGATTCTCAAAGGAGGAAACTTGCCTCCCAGGGGGGGGGATTTTAACCAAGGGAAGAATTGGGGAGGGATTTCAATGCATAATGGAAAGTATAACAGTGAAAAATTACTACATGACAATTCAAAATGTGAGAGGAATTGAGGAAACATGAGACCGTAAGGGGAGGAATGTGACCTGGGATCGCAAGAGGAGGAATGTGACCTAGGACGCTGAGAACCACTGATCCAAGAAATTCGGACAAGTTAAGACAATAAAAATAGTGAGTTTTCAAAATAACTGACAGATCATAGTAGAAAAGTGTTTTGTTAGTTCTTTTGTGTTTGCGTAAGAATTCTCTTGTGTTTGATAAGGAACGGGCTGTTACGAAGAAAAGGATTATGTGACCGTTTGAAGTGAATATCGTATTTTTTTGAGAATGTGACCCCGGGAACGAATTTAATTCATATTTGCCCATTTTCATTATTTGCAAACATCAGATCTCAGCGATTTTCAGATGTTAAGTATCAATGCTAATACGTTTTCCATTGATATGCAACTTGATATGTCTCCAAATTATGTTGATGGTGAACTATTTAATGAACTACTAATTTTATTGATTAAAATATCTATTCATATTTTAGGTATTTCTTTCATGTGCAACAAATGCTCATATTACGTTTTCTTCCGCGTCAACTACTATTGTTACCACCACCACCACTACTACTTATTGTTGTTGTTATTATTATTATTAGTATTATTATTATTATTATTATTATTATTATTATTATTGATGTTGATAATAAGTGCAGAGGAACCACTTATTATAATCGAGGATAATGTTATCAAACGGTTATCGTTATCAAAATCTGTTGGTCACAAATCTGTTATTTAAAGTGATCACAATAAGCGGCTTCCTCTATAAATCCTTCGTTTAATGCTATCAGCTGGTTATTGTTATCTAAAAGACCCCGTCTTAAAGTGATCACAATAAGCGGCTTTCGCTGTACTTCATCACCAAAAATAATATCACCTCTGTAAACCACACAACAATAATATATATTTTGAATTAAATTCATCGCTTTTTTTACTTTTCATGTGAAATAGTAATTTTTGTGTTTGTAAAGTAGAGATTTCATAATTAATCACCGCTACCCACTACAGACCGGTTGTGTTGCTGGGGTTAGGTTATTCATGTGTTCCGACATTTATATGTATCTATCTATGTATAGTCTATGCTTCGCCCAGCCCTAACCGTTCATAATAAAAACTTGAAATTTTGCACACAAACTCCCTTCAATGAGTAGGGAACATGTTTTTGTTTTTTTTAAATTCACCCCCTAAATATGTTTTTAGTGGGGGTTCAATTTGCAATCCTAAATTGATCCATTAGTTTGTGTCCGGTCGCATTCACGCTTGTTTTTTTTTTTTTAGTTTTTTAATCATGAATTTATGGTTCAAATCTTACTGGTAGCATTTTCATCAAAGTAACTTAATTTTATCACCACCACTGCTTAATTTACGAGGTAAAAAGGAGCATAAATGGGTGTCGGTGATTCATAATTTCCCTTGAGATGCTAGTTTAGTTTAAATTCAGCATTTGACTTTTCCTGCTTTCCTTTGTGTACGAATTCGTTTGAATCAGCATGAAACTTTGTAGGGCACCCCTAAAAATATGTTAGATATTAAAACAACCTTTGTGTATGTTAAACAAGATATTTTCAGTTGCAAGTTTTCGGATTTTTGTTGTTGTTTATTGGTGCAAAACCTCTGATAAAGTGATCATATATGGTGCCTCGCTCAAAAAATGACCAAAAATGGCAAATATTTAAAAAATTAAAAATTAAAGTAGAAAGTTAAATAAAACATAGAATTAAAGAATAACATTCAATATAATGGAGAGAAACAAAGAAATGATATTGACAAAAGAAGTAACACCTCTGGGTTGATTAAAGCATTTTATTGTGAGGGCCAAAAACAGGCTAATTTAACGGGATGTTGTATGCAGCCAAACAGTTTCTGTCTTCAAGCACAAGTGAACTTTGCAAGGCTTGCAAAGCTTGGTGTGGATTATGTTGTCTTTGTGGTTACGATATTTGCATGTGGCTGACGGGTCCTCAGGTGATCATATAAGGTCACTTGCCCCATAAAGGGTTAACTGAGACTATTCTCAAAAGATCTATGTTTTATATCCAAAATGTCTTTATTTTTTATTTTCTATAGAAAAGAAGGTTCAATCCTATGTGTTCTCTTCTTGGCATGTGTGCAGTCATGAGGTTAAATGGCAGAACAACAGATGCTTTAATCTTCAGTCACAACTGGATTGTATGTACAGAAGTTCCCTTTGCTCAATTTCAAAAAGTCAAAACAAAGATCTGATCAAGTTACGTTTTACTAATTATGTAGAGAAATGGAATCTGGGAAAAGATTAGTTTTGCACTCTTACCGAAATTAGGTTCTCAATAGCAACTACTGATATTACAAAACCGTCAATCAAATCTGTCAAGATAGGTTTCTTCAGTTTTTAAAATGATCTGGATGGCTGGATATCTATGTATCACGCGTACAGACCGCGCCAATGGAGCTAGAGGGCTGAAAATCTCAACTTACTTATTTTGGTTTTTGGAAAATTCCCCCATAATAGGTTTTTAGTGGGGGGTTCAATTTGCATTGTAAGTTTCTGCTGAATTGATCCCTTAGTTTGTGTCCGGCAGCTTGGTTTTTCTTTTCATTCACACTTGTTTTCTGAAAATTCGTCCTTTTTTGTGATCACTGCCCAACAAAAGGCGAAAGAAGTAACTTATTCTTTTTTCCAATTTTTAATTGATCACACTCAACAATTCAAAAACAAATGATACAATATAAATATTGATTTAAAGATGATGCAAACAAACATCGTAGTGTTGGGATGTATCAAAAGTACTTAATCATAAACTCAGTTTATAATAATGCCTCAAAATTGCCAGAATCTCAATACGTACTCGTATCCGCCATTATAACATCTGAAATAAAAGCTAATTAGTATTGATAATGATATAATGATATGATGATGATGCTGATGATATTAATAAGGTAATGGATCATAATCTTTAGATGTTTATCTAAAAAGATTATTGAAACGATTTTAAAAGCATAATTAAAAGTTTTTAAATTCTGTTCTCGATTTTTTTCATGTTTTTCTAGAAATAAATTGACCCAAATGTTGTCTAAACAAAAAGTAAAACATATTTTCATTAATTATAACTTGGATTTTGACTGTTATAAAGTTAATGTTTCCTACATTCAGCAACACATCAATCATGACGCCATTTTCTGTGACAATAATAAAAAAAAGTTTAAAATTTAAAATTCCTTTTTTAAAATTCTACAAAAATTAGTTACTGTCAAATGCAGATAATTTGAGGGGAAAATACTTAGTTTTATCATTTGTCAACTAAACTTCACTAAAAATGCCCTACATTAAGCATTAAAAGAAAGATGAAAAATAAATTTTTAACACTATCAGCACGTTTCAAAGGTAGTGATTAATCTTTATAATCGGGTGATGACAGGCTAATTTCTGCTGACTATGAAAGATACAGGGGACGTAATCCAAAATGCAGTAGAATTTACAAGATTAAAATGCACAACAGCTGTGCTGTGCAGAAAAGGGCGTTGTCGTCTGCTTCAATCATTTGTAGTCTCCCATAATTTGAAATAGCGATCAATTTACATACAGAAATAACAGAAACAAATATAAAAATATATGAAAAATACAGCCGGTAAATATTTTTTCATCATTTCGCTATATTTAATTATTAATCCTTGTTATAATATTTGTATATAAGTTTCAGCCGAAGCACGATATAGAAAGAATAACATATATAAATTCAGATTAATCGAAATAATCAATTAAAAAAATGATAAATTCTTTTCTCCAGATCAAAATCCTAAATTATAATTAATCGAATAAAACTAAAAAATTGCCAAAAATAAAAAATATTTGACTTAATTTTCATGTTTTTGAAATCCTGTTTGGGAATTATTTTCTAAAAAAAGGTAAATCATCAAATTAATAAAGGTGGGTTAGGAATCATATGATAAAAAAAATTATTTAAAAAAAATTCGTCCTTTAATAATTAAGTGTCGAACATTAAACTCGAATAATATGTTGATTTTTGCCAGATTTTTAAAATCGGGGTATTTTACGTCATCAATTTGGAAAATTTAAAAACAATTTTTCACGCTGTTAATTTTATGAAAAAGCTCCGGTTCTATAGAAAGTTAATAGCAAATTGTTTTTCAATCTTTTTTCTTCTAAGAAAAACATTAAAAAAATTGAGAATTTTAAATATTTCAATTACGTTTTCAAAATCAGGTGTCGATTTTCCAGTGAAAGTTGTTACAAACCACATAGCCAAGTTTAATATCAATTTTATACTTCAGTAAGTTTACTTTTGATCAACATTGCTACACTGAGTTTTGTTTTTTTTCTAAGATTTTAGCAATAAGAACAATGAAGAATACTTATCTGTATAATGTATATTGCATAATGTATTTATACATTTACTTTTATAATGTATATTAACAGCGGTTTCTTTTATTTAAAGAATCAAAGTAACATCTGTTAAGACGTATTAACACAATAAGGTATTGTGATGTTTATGTGATGGTTAGTAATTTACTGGTTAACCGCATAATTATTCTTGCTGATGTAAGCTTTTCCCACGTCCAACAATTGGTTTGATTAGAAGACTTTCAAGACTAAATTAGTTTCCACTTCTGCGGTTTTGTACTGTTAAATAATAACTGTCAGAAAATGTATATCAACAAAGTTTAGCAAGAAAGTTACTTTTTAATGAAATCGCTGGATAATCATTATCAGGGATTCAAATGGCGCAGGGGTACGGCATATCAGCATCATCCGACTTTTAACGTCCGTCGTTGAACATGGACCTTCCCCAAGATTCGCCAGATCTCTCTATCGAGTGCGTCTCATGAACCTGTCTAAATCGTCTAAATAAGTTTCTTCTCTCGCCTTTTTGTTGGGCAGTGATCACTAATAAAAGGTACGAATTTCCAGAAAACAAGTGTAATGCTGCCGGACTAAGAGACCAGTTTAGCATAAACTTATATTGCACATTGAACCCCCACTAAAAACGGAGCAAATGTTCAAATTGTCAGCCCTCTAGCTCCATTTGGCGTGATGCATACATAGCCAGCCAGTCAGATCCGCTTAAAAACTGAAGAAACCTATGTTGGCCGTTTTGGTGACAGTTTTGATTGGCGGTTGCTAATAATAAAATAGAACAATTATAACAATATACTGAAATAAAAGTTATGTGACCAATAAGATTCGTTTTTACCGTAGATCTTGGCAATCTCAACGTACGAATTTCTTTTCCTTATTAAACTTTCACTTAAACGAAGCACTTCACGGCCATTAGGAATTGTTTATTTCTGGGGTTAAATGCGGGCAAGGGAAGCCGCAGATAATAGAGGTGGGGAACTGCATTTGCCAAATACCTTAAAATACTTACGCAATTTCACTGCTTTGAGAAATAGGAAATTAAGCCATTGAATCACTGAGCAAACTTGTAAACTTTTATTGCTTATTACTCTTTATTTCCCGCACCGTCTTGTTGTAATTGGATGTGAGTTCCGTTTGAAGCATTTATTAATGAACTCGGGGTAGAGTTCGAGTGAGTAAAACATGTAATCAAGGGGAATAATGTAGTACATGTAAAAACCGTAATGCACAAAACCCATTAAGCAATTCTTACTATAGACCTTGACAATAAAAGGACTTGAAGTTTCCTAAAATTAGTCGGTGACTTGAAAAGTCTTGGTTTCTAGGTTTCCTGTATGACGCAATTCTCTTCCAGCAACACAGAACGTGTCTGATATCTTTTTATTAAACAAGACAGCGCACGTTGGACTATTTTAATGTTTAAGATACAACGGATATAGAAAATTGGTAGCTGTAACTTTCAAGATTCGTTCTACTTACTGCACGTCGTTGAATGATTACACTGTTAGACTCTGATGTCATTTTCTTTCTGTCTCGTGTCCATATTTCCCTCTAAGCTGTGCGCGTACACACGTTTTGCAACCAGCGCACAAAGGAAATTAATGTGCGCACAAAAGATTTCAAATTTACTGAGTTTTTTATTATTGATTGATTGTTTTGTTTAACGGCACATGGTGGTTCATTTAGTGCCGAATACAGTAGGGGAAGGGCGTCCCGGTGACTAGAGACTTGAGGTGGGAGAATCCCAAATCCCTGTCACTGAGACAAATTCCACGAGGACCTGGATAAGGGGGCGGGGGAGATCCCAAAAGCTTCTCAGGACGAATCCTGAGCATGCTAATGGTGATCGCCTCACGACCAGCTGGCCAAGATATCCTGTGCAACTTCTCCCAGGACGATGCCCGAGCATACCACAAGGACCCCCGAAGGGCAGTGGTTCTCTGAACTTCGAGACCATGGCTGTTTCGAAGAACAGAATTTCTTTATTAGATAGTAGGAGATATCAATGCTAAAGCAACCAAATTTTTCCAGTGGAAGTTTTTAGAAACGCATGCGTTCAACATTGAACCGCTAACCTTTCGAGCACGTTTCCTCTCGCCGCTGATCAACATCAGAAAGTGAATTAAGGGTTTACATGATTTACATAATAAAATATATTAAGCCTTATGCATCACATTATTAAGTGAAAGTGAAACAGGCGCGTATACACCCCCCCCCCATCATCCTCATGCCGCATATCATCATCAGCCTTTTAGCGTCCGTCGTTGGACATAAACCTTCCCCAAGATCTGCCAGACCTCTTGATCGCGGGCGGTGCGGCCCCAATGTCTCTTAAACCTGTCTAAATCGTCACGCCATCTTATTTTTTGCTGGTCACATTTTCGCGTATGATCTCTGGGGATCCACGTTTTGAGTCGTGATGGCCAGCGGTTGTCTGACATTCTTGCAATATGGCCTGCCCATTGCAGTTTGAGCATTTTAATGGGTTTCATGATATATCTGATTCCTGTTTTTTTCTCTTTTTATGCTGCCGTCTGATCTCTCCATGTGATATTGAACATGATCCTCTCTGGAGCATGTGGCATAAGTCCTAATTAATTAAAATCGTGTATTCATCTTAGTAGAACGTATTATATTTTGGAATATGGTTTAGATGGTGCCCCCAGGGCATACACTTTGCTGAAAAACCAAAAGACTTATATATTAAAGCAAACAAGAATGTCTCGTAATTTGAGGGTTGTAAATTTCCATCAGCAGCACTAAATTAAATTATATTTTGTAGTGAAGTATTGAGATCACATTTCCTGAATCTATATATTTTTAGTCAAGTTGTTCGCAAAATAACGATTTAAAGTTGTTTTCGATATAAAAAATAAACAAAAACGTTAAAGTAAACGAGTATTATATATATGATATCTATATATGTCCCTTATTCGGCTTAATCGCTTAAGAATTAATATCACCCTGAATTAAAGACCAATTGCTATGTGTCCCATACGCTAATACATCTCAACCTTTTTTTTACCAACCCCTTAAGAGCTCTTCTCAAGTTCCAAGGCCCCCTGTCAAACAAGGTTAAACACTAACAGATATACAGAATTTCATGTATTATTATTTCAATCTATAGTTCTCTTAAAATGTGCTATGGCACCAATGGGGGTCATATGGCCCCCGTTGTGAATGTCTGCAATAATAATGGAAAAGGAATGTTTTTATCTTTTCAGCCCCCGGATATCCCCGGATATATTGATGTCGCTTTCAGAAATCCAAACAATATTATTTTCTTTGCTACTTTATTGTTCAACACGTTCCAACAATATTTTTGTTAACAATCAACACAAAATCTGATATAGCATCACGCGGAAGAAAACTCCTAAAATACCAATTACCATCTTAACAATAATGGAAAAGGGATTTCTTTAAAATCTTTCTTAGTCCCCGGATATCCCCTTGGATATATTGATGTTGCTTTCAAGAGTCCTAATAAATATTATTTTCTTTTCTACTTTATTGTTCAACACGCCCCAACACTATTTCTAACAAACAATCGTCAGAAATCTGAGATAGCATCGCGAAAAAAAGACTCCCAAAATAACAATTGAGAGGGCGCGCGTGATAAAGGACCAACGAACCATTTTTAAAAAGTTGATATTTTCGTTATTTTTAGAGCTACAATGCTCTTTTTTTTCTTTATTTTGAAGCTTGAACACTCTGAATCTTGAACATTATGAATCATAATACAAACTAAAAAAAACTGAGCATTGTAGCTCTAAAAATAACGAAAATATCAAAAAATGGTTCGTCGGAAACTTATCATACGCGGCCACTCAATTACAAACGTAGCATCGGACAAACGTACTTCTCTCCTAGAATTGTGAAACGGTTTCTACAAGAGATGAAGAACGGTGACCCACATAGGCAGTCTGGCACGTTTTTCTTCTTCTTTTTATGTAACAGAGCATTTTTACGTGATAGTCAGTGTGATAACACAGTCACCTATTTTCTCGGAGAGATGCGAACATAGATATGAATTATTTATAACTTTCCCTTTCTTTTTTTAAAAACTATGTATATTAACTACAATAAACATTGTTCGCCTATTCTTGGGCGTTTTGACTGAAGACGTGATGACATGTTTATAAATTGTTTTAAGATGTGCGACAATACTGTGAACTTAGAGCTTTTTATTATTTGTTTTGTCGCCTTGATTTCTGTGCTGCTTCTTTGTGTGTCATGAACGAAAAACATTGAAAAAAAGGTTTTAATCTTGAGGTATTCATACAAAAGATTCACTTGTATGCAATCTAATGCGTGACCCAAAAGCTGTTTTTGTCATAACTTTAATGATAGGTTACAGCAATTGCGAAAATGTATGAACATAAAATGAAATAAAACAAGAACGGCTGCTGCAGGGTAAAAAAACAACAACTCCTATTCCGACCGAAGATGATTACTGTAACTTTTGTATTGTATATATAATAAATAAATATGGAAATATATAAGACTTGTCAGTTTAGCTTAGTTGGTAAGATAGCCGACTACGAATCACTTGGTCGTGATTTCAAATCATGGTAGGGAAATGTTCATTTTTATATCGTTTTGATTTAACGTGATGTGGTAGACAGACATTGAAGAGTTTACTCCCCTGAATTAGTATTTGTTGTTTTTGTTACGGGACGGGCGGGGGGATAAAATCAACTCCAACTTGGACTGGAGTCATACTCGACTGGTCCAAATGAGATTATACAACAAATAATAAAATTAAATGGTGGGAAACTGAGACATGCCCTTCCTATATCAAAGAAGTATACAGACCAAATTCAACAGACAACCTTTGTCTGCCAACGCAAGACAACAATGTCCTTTCGACTTCATTTGATGTAGCCGGCAGAGTGTAGAAAAAAATGGCAATGTTTCTGGCCAAAATCTCGAAAAAATGACCAAAAAGTCAAAATGGCTCGAAATTTAAATATGGCCAAACCAAAGGTTCATGGACAAATGCTTTTTAAAAGGGCCAGATTTGTCAAATTTGGTCATCAAGTTTAATTTGTAAGGAAATAAGTTAATATTTTTAATAAAATAAGTTTTTTCTATGACTTTCCTTTTCATACCGCACGATGTCAGTGGTGACTTTTCTTAAGTTGACATTTTCAAAAAACTGAAAATTAGGATACTTGAATTAATAAAAAAAAATAGCTAATAAAATCGCCGAGCCATAGATAAAAACGTCATTTTTGACGGGTATATGCTAGTATCCAAATAAAACACGGCTTGTTTTTATCAGAAGTCAAGAATTATCTGACTATGATTTTCATATTAACTATTCCAACTGGACTCGCCATCTGAGAAATTTTGAAGGAAGTGACACTTATCAACCCGGATGCCAAGATCATTGAGAAGAAACAACTGTGACTTTGAGATATTTTACACCTGCCAATGAAATTATATCAAGTTTAGTATAACATCGTCAAACACAAGACAAATATTTAGCCTCACTAATATTTTTCTATTATGTTAACGTTAATCTAACATATAATCAAAGATACATCCAAATTACAAATTATTAGGTGTCCTAAATATATGGCCCGCTTCATGGCTGACATAGTTGTGCGATTTCCAGTAGGATCAGGGGTCGGTGTATGAGATCAGAACTTCGGATGCTGATTTTTACGGCAGACTCTCTTTACCTGGAAGATTGGCAGAACAAATGTGAGGATAGGAGTAAGATATTTTCTTAAAAATCAAATGAACTCTCAGAGTAGATATAAACAATACAATCAACAGTATGTTTGAAAACAGCGATGATATTTAGAAATGAAATTAAAGAAATATAGTTTTAGATGGTTTTATACCCTTATATGGTACTAAGATTTCCTGGCTTGAGGATTAGGAACAGCTCCAAATTGCTGATCAGTATTATGCATATAATAACCATATCATGTCAGTAATGCTTGCTTTAATTTCTGACCACTAACAATACCTTTATTTCTCATTTACAATATAATACAATCATTGACAATGTATAAGTAGAGGGTCTAGAAGAGGTTGATGAATACATCTACCTAGGACAGGTAATAAAGCTATAGAAAGACCATGACTGCGAAATAAAACGACGCATAATGATAGGTTGGAAAGCATTTGGTATGAATAGAGACATTCCGAAGAGCACCTACCAATGTGCTTAAAGCGTAAGGTATACAATGGTTGCATAATACCAGCCATGACTTACGGATGCGAAACATGGAAATTAACAAAACGAGCAGAAAATCAACTTAAAATAGCACAGAGGGCCATGGAAAGAGCAATGCTAGGAATAACCCTAAGAGATAGAAAAAATCAACATGGATCAGAGGGAGGACTAGAGTGATGGATATTATACAAATAATTAAGCAGCAAAAATGGAGATGGGCTGGTCACCTAGCAAGAAGAGTCGACAATAGATGGGGGGAAAGGCTAACCGATTGGTGCCCAAGGGACAGTAAACGCAGTAGGAAAAGACCAGACACACAATGTAGTGATGAAATAAAAAGTTTGCCGGTAAGACGTGGCAGAGGTTAGCACAGTCTAGGTTGTCATGGAAGATGTGAAAGGTTTTTGTCCAGCAGTGGTCTTATAACGGCTGATGATGATGATGATAATAGCCTCATCCTTCACCCTGTCAGCGCTGCTTGCATTCATTCCTGAACGCTGACTATCCCTTTCTTTCTAATTCAACAGAACAAAAAGATTGAGTGATGAAACTTGATAGAACACATTTTACATAAAAGTTGGAAAATTCTGTGCTCAGTCATCAAATTCTTTTTTTTCTACCTCCAGGCGTATTTAGATTGTTGCTGCATAAAATAACTGAAGATAAGTGGAGGGGTGGTGGGACAGCAGTAAAGTCAGTCGAGGGTGACAAGAAAAGCCAAAACCTTACCTACATTGTTGTTGGCTTATCGCTTCGCTTGCGTGGATCAGGGGAGTACACTCCTCCCGTCTGCGTTGGTTGATCTTTTTATAAAGCTGCTGCCAAGCTGTAGGTGTTTTGTCAGAATTGTTTTCTCTTGGATGGATTGCCTTACTGGGCAATATCTGGGGGCCGGATAGGGAATCATGCCTTTCCCATGGACATTAGTGTGAAGTGATCACAGATTACTGGAATTTGGACTCCGTTCGCCGATTCCATTTCCCGTGTCTCTAACAGTTAGGCCAGTTTGCACCTCCGTCTTATCTACGTATCATCATCAGTCTTTTAATATCTTTTAACATAGACCTTCCCAAAGATTCGACCCCTCGTTCTTATTGTCTGCCTGCCAAATCTTCGTAGATGATCTCTGGGGATCCACGCTGTCTGACACTCTTGAAATATGGTCTGCTCATTACCATTTGAGTTTTCTAATGAATTTATGATATTTCTGACTCTTGTTGTTTTTTAAATCTAATATACTGTGCTTCTGATCTCTCTTGTGCATAGTGCATGTTTGAGAGCTAATCTGTTAGGTTAGGTTCTATGTTTCAGCTTGCCGATTTATACTGCATTTACATGCAGTCGGTGCTAAAATACAACCGTGGTTATTGTCTCTTTCTCTCTACCACAAGCATTTGTTGTGTCACTATAAATGCAATCATTAATTTTCTTTTTATGTATACTTAACGGATACTTTCGTGAGAAACTTCAAAAGCCAGAAATGCCTTTTCGTATTTCCCTACTTAAACACAAATGTCTCACTTATTTAATGCTTTTAAATTATTTGTATACACCTTTTTCCTCCTAACAATATAGAAAATATTTTAATTCGCGTTATTAGTGTCACCGGCCATGAATCAAGATACACCTAACCAACACCTGAAAGAATGTCTTTGGTAATAAAACAAACAATTTCTAATAGAAAGGCGTTGGAAAGAGAGGCAGGAAAAGGAGTGGTTGGAATAATGGTGTTTTTCAGATCAAGATAAAATTACATTATAAGAGAATCTATTTCCTTGCATAACGAAACAGGTGAGAGTAAAGCTTTTACCCAAGACCCACAATTGTTATCGAAAGTTTTTAAAAGCTAATTTAATGACGTGTGGAAAAGACTCTCATGCATTTTATTTTACGTAGTTAAACTGAACAAAGCAAAGATTCCAAAATATTTTTCTAGACTTCGTGTTGTATTTTACGTGGGCGTTTTCGTTAGTCTCCACTAAAAAGCTACCGTCCATTAGATTAAGTATTTTCTTTTTCTCGTCGTCTAGAAACTCAATTCGTGGTGTCAGTTTGTGGTCAGATGTTAACAGCGATTTGATCTTGTATGTTCTTTAGTTGGGTTCCAGATCAGTCAACGTGTGAGATGTTTGCAGCTTCACCCCAAGAAGGGGCTAAAGTTGTCAAACGTTTCGAATAAGAATAAATTAGCAATATAGGGCATAGCGTTTGGGGGCTTTTTCCTTAGTCCCCACCAGACCAAAATTGATATATTAAGCTCATTTCATTAGTCCCCACCTTAGGGTTAGGGGTTAGAATTGGGATTTTCGTTTTCGTGATAGGGACTAACGAAAAATACCCAGCATTTTGGGTCTTTCTCATTGACAAAAGAAAAATGCAACTATTTCTTTTTAGGCTTCCGTACTTTAAAGTTATGGAGGTTAGTTTTTGAATGATTGTTTTGTTTAACGGCACATCGACCCTTGGTGGGTCATTTAATGCTGGATTCAGTAGGGGGGATCCCATGTCCCAGTAGGGGTGGGTATCCCACTAGAGACTTGAGGGGGGAGAATTCCAAATCCCTGTCACTGAGACAAATGCCACGAGGACCGGGATAAAGGGGGAGGAAGGAGTGGAGATCCTAAAAGCTTCTCAGGACGAATCCTGAGCATGCTAATGGTGATCGCCTCACGACCAGCTGGCCAAGATATCCTGTGCAACTTCTCCCAGGACGATACCCGAGCATGCCACAAGGACCCCCGAAGGGCCGTAGTTCTCTGAACTTCGAGGCCATGGCGGTTTCGAAGCACAGATACTCCACTTTGATCCTAGCCACAGCCAAGATATCCTGCGCAACTTCTCCCAGGACGATACCCGACATACCACACGGACGTTAATAAAAAAAACTCGTTTTATGTTACCTATTAGCTAACTGATCACTCATACGTAGCATATTGATATCATTATTGCCTAGTTTTCCTTTCATCTTATTTTGCTGCATTTTTTATCGTGTCGCTCTGGTCGTTTTAAATTCTACGACAGTTAATTAAGTAGGATGAATTTGGAATAAATAAGTAACCTAACGAGATTTGAACTCCCATCCCGAATACTTTGGAGCCTGTCTGAAATGATCAGCGCCATACCGATTTGTCAGGCGTAATTTAAATTTAATCATGTTGCTACACTTTCCCTTATCCGATTTACTTCACGGCATATTGTTTGTTTACACTTATTAGTAATAGTCATAGGTCTCAAGTTATCCGTATTTCTTGCATAAAGACTAACTTTTGTTTAAACAAAAATAAAATGAAAGAAAATATAGTTAAAATTCATATTAATGAATGACAATGCTTTTTGTTGTTTTTTTAAAAATCTCATTTTTTAAAAAGTTTACTGTTTTTAAAACCGTTTTTTTCTCCGGACAAAATGTTTTCGGCGAAAACGCGCTAATTCAGCGCTTTTTGCACTGCCCAAACAAGAAAAGCGCTAAATCTAGCGCGAAACGTGCTAAATTGGCAACACTGGTTCAAAATCATGAAATAAGGTCGTATATACAGATATACCTTGATTAATGCGGTTAATTTGATCAAAAATCCCCCGTACTGTTCAAAGCCGCACTGTTCAATGTCTTATAATTTAATGTGTTTTTGTTTTCAGCGTATACTTAGTTAAATTAATTTATACAGCAATAACTTAACCGTACTACATCAAAATCCGCATTAATAAAGGTCTTCCTGTACTTTAAGACAATTGAGAGTTTCTGCTGGGGGCAATATTTCTATACAATATTCAGTGTATGTAAGCCTGTCTACACCTTTTCTTCTTGTAATTGTTGGGCGGTAAGACATCAAATCTGATATTCTAAATCCCTGTCTCTATTCATAAGCAAACAGTCACAAAAGCATAGGTCACACTACCATTTTGAACCTTTTAGCTTGATTTCTATACAAGCATATGAATAGATATTAACCAACACCCTCGTGGCTGAAAACTGAGCGATGTTTTATTTCAGGAGCCACGTGTACGTCAAAGACTATGTTCATGTTTTAATCGCCATAAGTCTTTATTTGGTTGTCCGAGTCTCCCTTTTACCCGATGGGCATGTATGACCATTATTTCATCCATGAATTTCATAAAGATCAGGGCTATCATTAACGTCTGGATAAATGATGATAACCTTATATAGAGATCTAAATAACTATCTTCTTATCTGATTACTATTATTATTTATTTAAAGAATACATATTTGGCAAAGACAGAGTACGAAGCCAAACTTAGGCAAAGAGTGACAATGATATTTACGTATTACTAACAAACTCAAAATGATGTTAGTAGTATCATCATTAATATGTGCAACATGAAACGAATGTTGAATATAAACATGTTGGAGATTGATTTAGATAAATCACATAGTATCCGCATACATTAGTGGTGAATATTGGTTTGTGAAATCTTTATTTTCATATGCATTTATACATATATATATAAAAAAAGCATTTATCTTTCGCAAAAAGATATTTATTTTTCAACATAATTTCCTTCCTCGACAATGCACATACATTAGTGGTGAATATTACTCACATAGATCAAGCATAATACAGTGGAAATTTCTGATGAAAATCCAGTTAATGACTACATGTCAGGCCATACGCTCGTATATGTGTGTGTGTGTGTATATATATATATATATATATGATGGGT
>VCCN01005310.1:12343925-12357227 GCA_006491835.1 Architeuthis dux | reverse complement strand
CCCTTTCTGCTTAAGAACACCACAATAGGGACCTTTTCTGCTTAGCTATTGTTTTGGAAAACAAGGACTAAATATTCCCTTTACATCACGGGATACACAAATAATATTTTGATCTGTTGCCGAATTGTCTTTATTCATACAGGGTTCATCTGAATGTGACTATTGTATGAGCTTTTCTGGAACTTTGTTACTGTTCTTTTTAGGTGATTCTTTCTTTGAAATTTGGAAATACTATTTGCCTACGGCATCCCACAGAAGAGGCTTATAGTTGTTTTTGTTTTTTGTAATCCAAAACAGCACGCACTAATCATTAATTATATTAATTATGTTCTTTCTGAAGTAAAGACTAAGCAATATGACGCTTCTGAACTGGGTGACCTAACAAATTAAATCATTTTATCTTACTGTAACCTTAAATTAGAGATTCATATTGTCTTGAGGTCCATATTATCTATGGAATTATACATATATGTATAAATATACATCTACATCCATACCTCAGGAAGAGAGAAGAAAAAAGTATATGCTGGCTCTGTCAACTAAAACATCGCTAAAAGCATGATTTCTTTCTAGATTAGACGATAACGAAACCGAGTCAAAATCCATTAGGAACTTGATAACTTGTTTCTGTGGTCTATAATCACTAACTATCCTCTCTCAAGCATTAAACCTAACTATATAATTGCAAAAATATATTTCTCAGCCATTTTCAACCTGTTTGTGTCTATGGCCCCCTTAAGAGCTCTTCTCAGATTCCAAGAGCTCCTGTCAAATATGTATACAGCAAGAAGAGATAGACAGAAATCAATTAATCATTTCAGTCTATGACCCCTTTTAAATATGCTAGGGCTTCCAAGGGGGGCATATGACCCCCGTCGAGAATATTTGTTTTGTATGAATCGTGATTCCATCTTTTGCTGTATTCTGAAATCTACTTCCCTTGAATTTGATTTGACGTGTATTAGGTAGGTTTTATGGTGGTTCGATTTCCTCAGCTCGTTTGGACCAAGCCTAAATACCGTCGGATATTGTCAACCACGTTATTTTATCAGTTATATATTCACAACGACCAAGTTTCAGATGAATCAAGCGATTGCGTATGATACATTGCCTTTGTATCAAGCTATTCAATTACATATCTATTCTGAGTTTTAATTATTAAAACATCAATCGGGCTTTTCTCCCACATAGTCTGTGATATGTAAAACCGTTTTAATCAATTCTAATTGACTTTTGATCTCCTTCGTCCTACTGTATTTGATGACATAACAATCCCTGTTGAAACAAAATGGAGTCTGATATGAAAAGAATGCATTTCCCTGAATTCTTCTCATTTATCTCCGTTTTTTTAATTCCTCCACAGCTTCTGGTCAATGTGGGGCACGACAACGAAGGGACCCTTTTTGAGACATTTTTTGAGAAAAGGGGTCTTATATGCCAGCAAATACGGTACTTATTCTCTGACATATCAGTTATGACTGCTTCAGTGGGACTGATGTATCGTAACTGTTTTGTCGAATATTCGGGAATGTAAAAAATTAATTGCATAGTTTATGTGATGTAATCATTTTTTGTGTCTAATGAGCTGGTCATGTTGCAAGAATGTCCGACAACCGCTGGACATCACAACGTGGATCCCCATAGATCATATGCGAAACTGTGGCCGGCAAAAAATAAGATGGCGTGACGAACTAGACAAAAAGTTCAAAAAGTATTGGCTCCGCGACGCCCGTGACAGAGATGTCTGGCGAATCTTAGGGAAAGTCTATGTCCACCGACGGGCGCTAAAAGGCTGCTACTGCTGCTGATGATGATGATGATGATGTAAAACAACCTTACAAAAATGAACACTCCTGTAAAGAATGTGAATGTTTCTGAAGAAATACATGTCTCATAAATACAGTTTACTGAAAACACACCATTGCATTGTGGTGAGGCTGCTAAGACAAATGTCCATTATTATTTGGACTTTAAGCGAATTGAATGTCGTAAGAATGCATAAGACTTTTCTTTGAAGCAATAAAATATGTTTCAAGGCTAACACCTGACCCATTGTTGTAACATCCGTTTTGTTTAGATAAGCAAAACGTACCAAGAGTAGAACAAACAGATAGACAGGCAGACAAACAGAAACCATCAGACGGATAGATAGTTAGATAGAAATACCGGAACAGAACTGACATAGATATTAATAGATTGAAAGACAACAACAACAATCCTCACCTAACCTAGGGAAGTAAACGCTTCACTGTTTGTTTGTCCCGTTACGTTAAACGAAACCGATATAGATATCACGATTAAGTGATCAGCACGCGGCACTCTTACCGACTGAGCAAAACTGACAAGTCTAATATATCTACGAAAATATATGTTACACATACGCAAGGGCTTGTTTCATTCTAATATATGAATACATTTACAAAAAAAAATTTAATATACTTTTTATTTATTATATATACACTACAAAAATCATCTTCAGTCGGAATAGAAGTAGGAGTGGAGTTTGAGCCAGGATTGTTCCCTGTTAGTCTCTTGACCTGGTAGCTGATAGACCTGTATTACTTACATAGTGAATGGGTGCCTATATATCACCAGCCCTTCATTATTTGAGCCTGGTATTATCAACGTGTCTTTCAATCAACAGTAAGTAATGTCAACTTTATTTCTGGACGTCAACATATTTGAAATAATTTTCTTTTGCCTTTTCAAACTTCTGACACATCGTCTATTTGTTCCGTTGTTACACTGCCGTCTTCTTATTAAATCCTCTACGCATTTGCCGGTCTGTGTTTTGAATCAATAGGCACACGCTCTATTGGGTTATACAACTATCGAATTAGCAACAAATTAAGTTTGCCGTCTGAGGTGCAAACACTAAGCCTCAAGTAGACATGATTCAACGCCAGAAAGATTTGTTAAGGTTTACGAAGTGTGAAAACATAATTAAAAAACTGCAATGTGTGTTTTTTTCGACACGATCTCCTGGGCCTAGTAATTGAACTGCATTTAGACGCTACAATGTGGTTTTATGTATTTGATTACCTAATGTATGAATTTAAAAGATAAATATTTTCCATAAACGTCACAATATTTAAGGTATTTATCGTAAAGTTTAAACTGCAAATTTGCGTACAAATAGCGTTTTTAAGGTCGAGGTTTGGACTCCAGTTCTAGACAATTAATCATTACGGCTTTTATCCTAATTGCATTACGCTTAGTAATCATTAAAGTAATTGTTTAATTATTTCCTGTCCGTTAATATGTTCAATTTGCGTATCGCCTTCACCGAATGGTAGTGTGTTTATATATGGTCACATTCCTGATCCGCTAGGAATTTATTTACTCTATGGATTTTACACATGTTTTTTTGTGATTTAAGGTGGGTGTATCAGTAAAATAATTTGCGATGGCTATCTATTCAAGAATTATAAATTTACTCACAGATGTTGATAAATACTGTGAGGCTTTTAAAAATAAAATGAGAAAAGTAATACTTTGGCCACAATTTGAACGAAGTAGAGGTATAAATTAGTGATGTACCGGAATATTAATCCGGTCGGATATCCGGCGGTGGAATTATAAAATATGATCACTGCCACCATGTGAATTCAGCGCCGGATATCCGACCGGATTGATATTCCGGTACATCAGGTATAAATTACTTTTCTACGCAATAATAGTCTCGCTGACAACTCAGAGGCAATACTATTAGAGAACAGGCCGGGCGGCTACAGGGTCAAACCGACTATTCCGACTGAAGATGATTACTGTATCTTTTTGTATTGTATATATAATAAATCAATTCGTGAATGTATAAAAGACGTGTCAGTTTAGCTCAGTTGGTAAGACAGCTGCCTACCAATCACTTGGTCGTGATTTCAAATCACGGTAGCGAAATGTTAATTTTATATATCGGTTTGGTTTAATTTGACATGATAGACAGACAGTGAAGTGTTTAGTCCCATTAATTAGGTGAGTATTGTTCTTGTTAGTTCTTGTTGTTCTTGTTACAGGGAGAAAATAAAGTCAACTCCAATGGACTGGAGTTTGACAAAAACCACGCAAGAGAATTTCATAAACAATAAATTCATTTTAAAAGATGGGTATATAATTCGTGCGAATATTTCCGCTAAACTTGAAAGCAAAATAAAATATGGAACAGTTGAAGGTTAGTCTGGAATTTCGATAATACGAAAGATTTCATTAAATAAATTTACTTACCCTAACACGTAGTTTCCACCTTTTCCTTCGAATTAGTCCCATTGGGCAAGTATACTAGTTACTAGTTTACAAATCTGAAATAATAGGTGTTATCCAAACGTTCGGGTAATGACCATGAAACAAATGACTTACCCTAATACCTAGTTTCAACCATCTCCTTGGAAGTAGTCACATTGGGTATGCGTACTAGTTTATAAAAGAAAATACCAGCTGCCCCCAGAACGTTCGGAGAAGGACCATGGAAAAAAAGGTTTGCACAATGGCTCACAAATATTACTGTTTACAAAAGGTAGTGGCAAAAGTTCGTACTACATTTGGTTGGCACACGCTTTTGAGTAGCAAGTATTATATTCTAAAAATGGTATAGAGATCATATCTGACCCTTTTTCTCAAATATTTGCCACGATATATCGTATATCTTTAACGATTCGTATTTTAGATGTATCTTCTCATTGGTAGGGCCATTATAAGACATTCTAAAGAGAGAAGGGAGAGAGATGGCGTTTTTTAAAGATACCATCATCCTTTTAACACGTCCATCTTTCCACACGGAAGCCCACAAGAGAGTATGGATCGTATTCAGAAACAACTCGTAGTTTACACTGAGATGTAAACACCTCTCGTTGATTGACTGCTAAAAGCACGCCTTTGAAAAACACGCGAAACTTTTAACTTAACTATTTTATTACCTTCAGCAAACTGCGTTTTATGAATCATTCTCTTCCAATCCATCGTAGGCGTCATCACCTGAATCGTCATTATCTCCATTATAATCATGATTATACTTATCAAAATAAGTATCCTCGCTAACATCCTCATTAATTACCTCTGCTAACTAAGTTAGAGTGGTATATGTATTCGGTCGTCTCTCTCTCTCTCTGTCTCTGTCTCTGTATCTGTCTCTGTGTGTGTGATTGATTGTTTTGTTCCTGGTGGGTCATTTAGTGCCGAATTCGGTTTCTTTTTGCATACACAATTAATGTGGACAAATTATAGTAGACAGACTATTGCGGAAAAATTAATGTAGGCACGTTTTTGTAGACAGTTTGTTGTCAAGATATGTATATCAAATCTGTTTTTTATATTTTTGAGTATAGTTTCAAAGGTTATGTTTTTAAAACTAGAGTCTTGCGACTTGAAAAAACAGATGGCCCCTTTTTTTCGGGGGGGTCTTAACCATCTGCAGGGTATGCAGTCGGCGTATTCTAGGCCCCAGCCGACAGGGCCGTCTCGCTGTCTGTCTGTCCACACGATATCTTCAAAAGTTCTCAGTGAATTCCAATGAAAGTTTGTGGAAGAGTGGAGCATGGGCTAAGATTGAAGTGGCCAGATCCAGCAATATTCCTTCGATTGAGATATGTCTGTCCACATGATATTTCCAAAAGTTCTCAATTAATTTCAATTTTGTCGAAGGGTGGGTCAAGAGGTGATTACATTTTGGGGAGGATCCATGCATTTGTTTTCGATTGAGAGATACTTTTCTTATTCTGCACGAACAGAGGTTATTTGTAAAAACGAACAGTAAATAAAAATGCTAAATTTAAATTTCAAGGGGAGTAACCCAATATTTGTATATATTGATTCAGTCCCTTTTTTTCAAATATTTTATTTTCATTCCGTTAGTGTACGACGTTGGCAGAGGTATGCGCTCTCCGAGTGCTTTCTAGTTGTATGATCATCCGCAAATGGTAGTCCTTAGATCAATGAATAAAAACCTACTTCTCTAGCAAGTCCTTGTTGGTGAGTTCAATCCTCACTAGGTACTCTACTGTTGTAACCTTGCAGTTGGTTTCGGCCAATAATATCACAATAATCTTCATCCTACCTTTCGGTATTATTAGAGATGTTTAGCAAACGATCTTGGCAGAAAATAGAAATAAAATCAATTCTCAGTTATTTTATTCTTTCAGTGGTGAATAGTAATGCATTTAATATTGGTATAGAGGTATCCCTGCTTTTCGAAAGTTCACTTTTTCACTTTAACGAAACAAAAGGCCGTTATAGAGGCAGTACCCTCTTCCCCGTTCTCCTACACCCCAGACTCCGACGACTGAGCCTAACATACCATTCTCACCATTGTGGGGTCTGGGAACGCTCAAATGTTTTTCCCATAGAAATTAATGGTAAGTCCTTCTTCACTTTACGCCATTTCGGCATACGAAAGTGTTTTCTTTTTAAAGAAAGCTCTACTTTTGGATAGTGGGGAAATCCTGTGTTCAAATAATAATAATATTAGCCACTAAGACAAATGTCCAAACTCTTCGTGACCTTCTATACTCGCAAAAGAGGTTGCCTTATGATTCTTTAAAAGAAATTGGAACAGAACAACCTATATTTATAAATCCCATTGAGATTTAGCGATTTCCTGCTTCCCAAACACTTAAAAGAATAAAGTGTAAGGGACATCGTGTATTAAGTGACATCCTTTAAAGCTGACAGTTAATCAGATATTTCGCTTCCTATTTAAACAATTTAGTTTATCTTATTCCTATGGAGTGGGGTTCAATTGAACGTGTGCGTTAAGTCCATATGTCTTTTTCGTTATCGTAAAATCTAAAAATCAAAATGCTTCTGTTGAAAAAAAATATTATCAAAGTAGTTTCAACAATAATAAAGGAGGGAAGTTTGCTTTTGATTTTAGCAACCAAGAATTGTCAAAAATGATTTCTGTCCAATGTGTAAACGATACTTAGCAGTTGTTCAGCCCAATTCTAAGTAGTTTGTATTTCAGCTCTCGTTACCGTAGCAAGATTTCGTTTGTAAGAATAACTCACTGACAAAGGGCTGGCCGCGTGGCTGAGATAGTTGCAGTTTCCCCTCTAGCGACAGAAGTTGGTGTTCGAACCCTGATAAAAATTGGTCTAAAAAAAAGAAGAGTCTACAACCAGTGCATCCTCGAGATGGTCACCTACGGAGCTGTAATATGGAACTTAGCCAAGAAATTGGCTCTCAAACTAAGAACCATTCAACATGTACAGGAGAAAGAATCATGGTAAGCATCATCACATGGAAAGATCGCAAAACAACACAATATATTAGAAAAACAGGTCTCCGAGATATCCTAGAAGCCATTATCAATCTTAAATGGCAATGAAGGCCATGTTGGAAGAATAACAGACAACCGCTGGATATCGCGATTCACAACATGGATCCCTCGAGAACATGGGCGAAATTGTAGCCAACAGAATGTAAGATGGTTTGATAATCTGGACAAGTTCAGAAGCGAAAAAGATGGCGGACCATGGGAAAGGCCTATATCCAGCAACATACTTTAAATGGATGATGAGGATGATGATTCCATTGCCCAATTACGAAATCGTAGCAAATGCATCAAACCACAAGCAATGCAAAACAGCAAAAGATAGAAACACGCCCTGCGTATCAAACCAGCTCGCTTTCGTGAAACCTGAAGACGAAAAAAAATCGTTACACTAACCTGGTTAAGGTGGCGAGACGGCTACGTCGGCGGTATCTTGCCAAATGCGAGTTGAGATGTACCTAACTAGAATCTGATATTGAAAGCTGGTCGTTAGGCTAAGGAGCTTAATAAATGGGGGGCGGTGGAATCAGTCTGTAGCGGGAGACCGCTTGAGGCAAGACGTTGTTTGTGCAGCTGAGGGCAGTGATCTGTTGAGCTGTAACCGTGAGTTGTAACACAGACATCTTCACAGGAAATATCCACATATCGTACAGAAGTGTGAGTGGCCGAGCGGTTAATGGCACGAATAATGGGACCGGTGAGTTCAAACTCCGGCTGAGACTTCGCACTAATGTTTTTTTTGAAAGACATGTATCCATCTCTTCCTCCCCCACCTACCAACACGTCATGTGCCAGCGTGGGGTCCATCACCCCTTAATGTTTACACTTACCTTATGTCAAAGGCTGATAAAATAAATGTGGGATAGGTAGATGTGATTTGCAGTAGTTATTTACTAAGTTTAGCTCAGTGTGGCACAGGATCCCAGCACCTCCTAAGGATCGAACTCGCTGAACTAACAAGTTGTTCAGCGAGACTAGCTTAATAACCATCGCCCTATGCCAGGCACCCAAACGTGATTTGTAGTAGTAGTGAAATAAGAAGGTTGGGACCTGTTATGTCACAGAAAAGGACTCGGAAAGACAGAATCAGCGCAGACAGATCTCTGTTCTCTCTCTAAGCTGCTTGATACAAATTGAGTAGTGCAGTATTTAAAATGGAATTGCGGTCCCTCCTACGGAGCTAGCTGTATTGCTTCATTTTCGCATCTCCGGTCGCATGGCTAGGATCAAAGTGGAGTATCTGTTCTTCGTAAACGCCGAGTGCGAAGTTCTGAGAAACACGGCCCTTCGGGGGTCCTTATCGCATGCTCAGGACTCGTCCTGGAAGAAGTTGCACAGGATATCTGGCCGGGAGGCGATCACCGCCCGGGATTCGTCCCGGGATCTTTGGCCAAGCTTTTGTACAGGATTCGTCCTGTAACCACTGACCAGTTTATCCCGGTCATCGTGGCATTTATCTCAGTGACAGGGACTTGGGATTCTCCCCCCCCTTCTGCCTGCACGTTCGCGTACAAGACCCCACCCTAAAACTGATCGTGTGTCCTATTTGCCGTCGTGGGGAGGCAAATAAAGAAAATCTGTTCTCTGAAGCCTTCGGGCCGAGAGGTTCGATCAAACCACTAACCGGAACTGTCCCCGTCCCGGGATCCTTGTCCAGCATGCCCAGGACTCGTCCCGAGAGCTTGCACAGGATTCGCCCTGTGACCAAAGTCCAGCCTGCCCTAAACGTTCGCGTGCGTCCCCCACCATAAACTCGACCCAAGCGTTTCGACCTTGTGTCATATTTGCCGTAGTGGGGAGGTAAATAAATAAACTCATCCTCCAACATTTCCGACATTCCTCTTGTATTGGGTTAGGGATAGGGTTAGAGTAAGATAATTCGGGATCACAGTCAATGAGGTATGAGGTATGTAAAAAAGAAATACTACTGGCTCTGTAGGAGGGACCGCACTTCTTATTAGGGACGGTACTACTTTCTTTACTTCAGAAGTTGGTCTTTAGTTGTGTCTTTGTTCTAGCCAACTAACACACTTCACTTTTGGCTTAACACCGACACGTATATCCCACGAGCGAAACAATATTTATTTAAGATGTTCGAGTTTCTTGGTTCTCAAATTTGGTAACCAAGGTGATTTTTGTGGTGATACACTCATTAACACAGTATCAAAGACTGGTACAGAAATAAAATCCAAAACACTTGAAATCTTTCTTTTTTTAAACTGTATACGTAAGTGAAATGTTTTTTTTTTTTGTTTTTTTTTTAAATCTTATGTGCAAATTCAGCACTTATTGTATTCCTGGCTTGCAAGGATCAGGAGAGAACTCTCATCTCGCCTACGCTGGTTGTTTTATTTTAAGTGGAGATCAGCTTGCGCGCCCTGAACCGACTCTTAAAGCTTGGTGTCCTTCTTCAGTAGCTTGGCGGACCGGAGCGTCCAAGGCAACTGCAAAGTCGTAGTTTTTTTGTCAGAGTAGCCTTCTCTTAAATGGACTGCTTTACAGGGCTTAGGGGTTCTATTCACCGTTCTATTTTACCCATAGTTTGGGGTAGGAGTGCATACCAAAAAGGGTATATTCGCAATATATCTTAGTGGTAACCCTATTACCAGTGAATAATAATAGGGTCTTTGGTTAAGATTTACATCAGTTAACCAAGATAATTTCCTATGTCGAAATTGGATCATTTGAATGGAACTGAATTTAACACTTCACCGTCTATTTCAAATACTGGAATATTCAAATGTTTCTTTCATCAATTCTCTTATTTTTATTTATTTATGAAAATTAATCTGTGAAAGTTTCACACCCGTGTACATAATAAATAAAAATAAGAGAATTCATGAAATAAAAACAGAACATTCCAGTACTTGAAAAGATGGTGAAGTATCAAAATTAGTTCCATCCAAATGAGCCAATCTCGACGGTAAGAAATTCTATCATGGCCCAAATCTTTTTCGGCAGTAATTTTTTGTGCTAAAAGATTACTAAAAAATTTATGTTTTTCTATTCTTTTTTTCGACTTGGTAAAGTGATGAGAATCTTAACCCAGTCTTAATTAAAGGGGCATGTGCACCGTTTGTCACCACCAGCCAAATCATTCACTTCCACTTTTAATGTTAAAGTTATTGTCAATGTTTTTCTTTTTTCGGTTCAGCAAACGTAAAAGCTGCTCTATGAAAATTGATCTAAATTAAGTCAACAACAGCCGTTGTCGGTCGAAAATTGTAATAGTAGGCATACACTGTAACCAGATCTGCTTTGATTGAATCTAATCTTCATTTCTTTTTTTTTCTGATAAAAATTAACTTTCAAAGTGGAAGCGAATGATTTGGCTCCAATGTGATATTTCTTATCTTTTCAATAATCGTATTTAGGCATAAATTTAAAAACTTAATATTTCTCTAAATACTGATTCTGATCCTCATTTCTTTCGGATATTTCCAACTTTTGAGAAAGATTAATGTGTGCAAAGATTTCCTGTGAGACTGTAATTTTGTGAAAAATTCGTTTTAGTAGAATATTGTAAAAATTAGATAATGATTTTAGCAAATAATTGTTAGTATACTCAATAAACATTGAGGATCGTGCCACCTCCGCTCACCTGGCTGTGTTTCACAAAACGTGTCGGAAAGAATGTGTCATGCAAAATGTTGTCTGAATCAGTATGAGTTGGCAAGTTATTACTATTGATGGGCGTCGCAAATAATAGACCTGCCTCTGAAAGAAATAACATTTTACATCAGATTAAAATTAGTCTTTTTTCTGTTGTTATTTTGAACTAGGCCATATCACTATTGAACTATGCCATATCACAGAATAACTACTAATGTTTAAGACTATATATACACTGGGTGGGTGAGAATTAATTAGAAGCCCTGACCTTACGCCCTGTAACTTCTTCCTGTGGTGGGTGGGCGAAAGAGGGGTACCACACCAAACCACAAACTCTGGATCAACTGGAGGAGCGCATTCGATATATTATGGCCAACATACTGACAGACTTCCTGCAAAGGTCTATTGAGGCCATACCAGAAATTGGTGGACAACCCGTTACAATTTTTTTCAAAAACACAAACATAAATACGATCCAGTGGGCTTTTTGGTTAACCTGTATGGAAACCACACATCAAAGTGACTAACATAACCAAGTTGGTACGAATGATTTTCAATAGTCTCCCCGACCGTGGAGCATCGTTAAGCAAGAAATCTCCTCTTTTTCGATACGTTCAATTATCCACAGTACCTTTTCCATAAACTAAGGATTCTTTTGCGTTTGATCGCATTTTTACCAATTTTAAAATAAAAAGTCTAATATGCCGAAATGTTCCTGATTTCCTTCCATCTTCAGTGCTAGAATTAATAAACAAAAAATACGCCAATTATGACAAGGATTTTTAAATGTTCGCTGATATTACAGCTGTCACAATACAATGAAAAGCGATCTTTCTGAATTAAGTTTTAATACTAAACTCTCCCAATGCCATCTAACGGCAAACAAAACGATGTTTTGGGCCAACCCCAGTATATGAATATTGTTCAAGACTATATTAAAAACAAACAGATCTCGCATATTTCACAAGTAAAAGTAGGCAACTTTATTGGTTCCGGCTTAAATTAATTATCCCCGCTTCCATGTGACCCAATTTTGATCGAATACAATTCAGTACAAAAGCCTTAAATTAAGAATATATTTGTCCTTAGTACATGATTAGCAAGGAGAGTCACTGACCTGACATCGCGAAAAGTGTCACGGTCTAATCATTAGACTATATAAAAGTGCTTTTTTTTTTGCTTTTTTGTCTTCCTTTTTTTCTTTTTTCTTTTCATTTAATTTGCCTTTTTTTACTTTGGATAATTTAGAATTCTCCGCCCCAACTCCGACACCAGAGTTTGAACTTTGACACTTGAGGTTTTCACCCCTTCATTGTACAAAAGACACCTATTTAGTGGTTAGTAGAACCACGATCTCGCCCCTCCACAAAAATCGGTGAACGAAGCTTGTATTAGAAACTGTCAACCAAAACTCTCAACATAGGTTTCTTCAGTTTTTAAGCTGGTCTGGCTAGCTATGTATGTATCTCGCGTACAGGCTACAACGATGGAGCTAGAGGGATGAAAGTTTAAACATTTACTCCTTATTATGTCTAGAAAAATACTTTTTCTTTTTTAAATTTCGCCCTCTAAATAGGTTTTTAGTGGGGGGGGGTTTCAATTAGCAATGTAAGTTCATGCTAAATTGGTCCCTTGGGTTGTGTCCCGCCGCATTCACGCTTCTTTTGTTTGTTTTTTTTGTTGAGAATTTGGACTTGTTTACTGATTACTGCCCAACAAAAGACGAGATAAGTAAGATTCACTGAGCATTCCTTTTTCCATTTTGTTTTAATTGATCACCCTCAACACGCCAAAAGACGTTGGTCAGGTGATGGTTTTTATTGATCGACTAACCAGACCTGTTTTTATTTCAACAGTTATTCGGACGATTGAACCTATTTTTTGGGTGTTATTTACGTTGTTCCCTTTTCAAAATTATAGACGAGAAGCCTTTTATTTGTTTTCCTTGCATCTTCTCTACCCCTTCTGTTTTTATACCTCCATTGAATTTGCATTACGTTAAACGTTGACTCCTAACACTTGTTCTAAAAACTCTGACCCGGGTTCACTGACAACCTACGAGTCGATGACGAAGAAGGGTGGCTCGATAGACCAGGTAACGACAACAAAGAACGCCCTTCTTTGTAAATTGCTATTGTCCCATTTGTCATGCGAAAGAAGGGGGAGATCATTATTAAAACGAAGGAGTGGGGTTTTAGGTCACATCGCAACGGTAGAAACCAGCGTTTACCTGGAGCGGGGAGGAAGGAGGCCCAGAGATCAAAGGAGGAAAAAAAGAGTTAAAATCTTGGCCTCTTTATTTATATATCTATGTATTTATCTATCTAATTTATTTATTATTTCATGCCTTTAAATGTTCATACCATTGTTGGATAACGGCCATCTGTGCTTCTTCTTCTCCTGGTCGCCGTGAGAGAAAGATGTTGAGA
>VCCN01005310.1:12333155-12343441 GCA_006491835.1 Architeuthis dux | reverse complement strand
CCATCCTATTTTCAAATCTTCAACGGTTTCCGGTAGCCCGATGTTTCCAGTTTTTCACGTACGCAGTTTAACACAGATTTCAAATCTGTCACTTCCAACGGCTACCGGTAACACGGTCTGGGTGTATTTCGTTACACCAGATGTTTGGTGGTTACCGATGGAAATGACAAGTTTCCTTAAATTTCTAGGACCTTTCTCAGTATCATCGCAGACTCCACATTTCGCCTATCCCATCTTTCAATGTTGGGAATAATAATACAGTAAACTTAATCCTAAAAATGATGAATTATACTTATAATTGCCTAAATTCCTTATCACTGACAATCTATCTTTTCCGTATTTGCTAAAACAAATTTTAGGTCAAATATCGGAAAATTCGGTGTTTAATGATCAATTTTCCCCTACCACCAGAAAGCTTTAGTTTATTAGTACAGAAAATGATTAAAGTTAAACCGGGGACTGGTGGAGTAGTGCTAAGGTCAGTGGGCAATGATAAGAGAACCCAAACCTTACGTACGTATACATGGGTTAAAATGCACTTACCGCTAAAATACAACTTTGATCATTGTTTCATTTTCACCTACGGACGGGATTTTCTGTGTCACTATATATGTAATAATGTGAGTGAATGTAAGCTGTGGTGTATTTGTTTGATAAATCCTCCCGTTTATCGCAGACTGAATCTTTCCACATAGCTTTTGTAACTTTCTAAATAAAAAGTAAATAGATCTGGTAATGGAAAAATGTTATGAAGGCACTTAATCTGTACTGTAATCTGTGAATTGAAAACCAGAGGAAAAGAAAGATTGTCAAGAATCGGTCGGTAATGGTTAGCACGTCTGTTTCACATGCAGAAGGTCCTGGGTTCGATTCTCGGTATGAGCGAAGAGTGTGGATAACTCTTCATTAGGACAGATTTCCCAGTGCACTCAACAGCTAATTGAGTGCACTCAAAGCTGTGTGATTAGGCTGGGGGTATCCCTTCGGTGGGCTTGCATTCTACCAAACTTGTAAGAATAAAGTCCTGGCCTCGACCAGACTTGAGACTTGCAAGGGTCACTAAGCTGACGCATGCATAAGAAACCAGGACCTCGTCACTCCATTGGGAGTTGTCTCTTAAGAAACTGGGCGCTTTACCTTTCACCGATTAACATAATATGTATAATGTTTCATTCCTTCGATGCAATTAACGCATTTTTAGGCCACGATCGACATAAATAGACCTCAGTCAAACTTACTCGTTTCCACTTTTACCTGTCGATCTATGAATTAATTATATTCAACCAAACAATTGCAACAGTTCGTAAACATATACACATGTTATACAGGTGTACGTACGAATGCATATGAATTGGGATACTGTTTAAAAGATACATACGTACATAAGATCATAACTTGGCTTTTAAACACCCATGCACTCACCCATATATACATACATATAGTCCTTATTTGTGTGCATATATAAACATTCACCCATGAAATATTAATTACAGGTATGACTCAATAAGTACACACATAGTCAGTCTCTATCTCTATCTCTCTCTCTTTCTCTCTGTGGACCATTTTCGAACACAATGAAATATCATCTGGACATGCACGTGTTTTGTCCATTTTTACCTTTTAAGAATTCAAATAGTAAAATTGGTAACTTGGTGCGAACAGGTGTTACTGCAGATTTTCACAATTGTTTGGTTGTTTGTACTCTTGTCTATTTATTCGTTTGTTGAGTTCCGTTTGAACATTTCTGAGTTTTTTCTTCCCTAAAGCTCGTATATAACATACTCCAGTTAACAGAGTGCACCAACAATAAAGTGCTGATTGAAATTCAAAGACACCTCGAGGATTTCCCTAACATTGTGCAAAAGATATATGCATTAACCTAGTAATCTGTTCGTGTTACCGTGCGCTTGTATTGTGTTCTTTTATTAATTGGGGTGTACAGTTTTATGAAAATGTATGTCTCTGTGAGCATTTAAAGTGTACAAAACCTGTTGATCTTGAATCAGGTATTTTCAAATATTATGTAAAAAAATCTTTCAAAACTGGTATTTTTAGTCATTTAAATGTTATTAGATTGCAGAATCTATTCTCAATTTAAATCACAACCTTAGATTTTTGCCCTTGCATGAGACAAGTTTAGCTTACTTTGGCACAAGGCCACAACTATGAGGCGCCTAGTGAAGATCGAACTCGCTACTCAGTATAAATGACCTGCGAAACCAACTTGCTAATCATTACCCTAACAGCGAGGCGTCCCTTACATGTGCAAAGGAGATTTAAATCACAGCCAAAGTGCCAGCAGTAGCAGCACAAATATAATCAAAACATTTAAATCCTAATGCAAAAGGTACATGTTTAATTCTTATGTAAAATAATTTCCCGTCAGCTGTACGAAACGGCTTCGAAGTATTTATATTACGTCTCTTTAGTGTTGCCAATTTAGATATTTTATATCTAAATTGGGATCAATTGCCAATTTAGATATTTTATATCTAAATGTTGATCTATAATTTTAGATAAAAGATCTATAATCTGTAATCTTTTATTAGATTTCTCGAACCGCTGATCCAACAAACTTCAAACTCGACACTGCACTGCCTTGAGTGCTGACTAATATATCTGGTGAATGCCAACTTCGTACAATGAAGAGTTGTCGTGTAATTGCAGTGCATACACGCACACACACAGACAGAGATTTCTTCAATTATAGTTAGATGTAAACAAAAAGATTAATATAAATTTGTATTACAGAGGAATCCGTTTATTATAATCTCGGATAATGTTATCAAATGGTTATTGTAATCAAAATCAGTCGGTCCCAAACACTTTATTTAAAATGAATTAAAAATGATTATAAATTTGTATAACAAATATTATAAAAATTATAATGTGAAGTTGTTTATAACAATGAATGTAGATTTATAACAATGAATGTAAATTGTTATAACTTTTATATCCTTTGCTTAATGTTATCAGCCGTTTATTGTTATTTAAAAGATCCTGTCCCAGAGTGATCACAATAAATGGCTTCCGCTGTAAATTTCATTTTTTAGTCGTTGAATTACTTTTTATTTTTACAATAGGTGTTTGTTCAACAGTCTCGAAGCGTCTGCTTGCTACACACGAGAGTGAATTAATAATTCCGTTGCTGGACATGTAGTTATTAGCTGAACATTGATCTGACATTTGTCACTGTTTGATCTATGTGATTAATATTCACCACTGAATTAAGTGCATTGGTAAGGAAGGATATTCTCTTGAAAAATAAATATTTTGTGTGTAAAATAAATGCTTTTTTCACCATTAGGCTGCGAACTCATTGATGTAACTATGTACACACATATATTGTTGCTTTTATCCAGGAAATTATATTAGTATGGAATGAGCACTGTGAATGTTTGGTATCAAAAAAGAAAACTCAAATGACAAAGGGCAGGCCATGTTGCAAGAATGTCGGACAACCACTGGACATCAAGACTCACAGCGTGGATCGCCAGGAGATCATATGCGGAACTATGACCGACAGAAAATAAGATGGCGTGACGATTTAGACAGGTTCAGGAAATATTGGCGACGCAACGCCCGCGACAGAGATCTGGCGAATCTTGGAGAAGGTCTGTCCAACGACGGTCGTTAAAAGACTGATGATGATAATTCAAAAACAAAGTGTTTGTTAAGTGTGAGAAAAAATATGTTAATAGTTTTTTTTAATGAAACGGTGTAAATATTTACGTAGGTTTAGAGTTGGGAAAGAATGAAACAAGATAAGACATGTTTTACTTAAATCCTGTCTGACAGGTGGAAAGGTTAAGGAAACTACTTTGATAAAAGTAACCGAGAACATTCAAGGGGGGTGAACTCTACTTTGTAATGAGGTATACATTGGAAAGTGTTAAATGAAAGGCTAAGCACTGCAACCTAATTGTTTGATTTTTTTTACTTTTCAAATCAGTTACGTGGTGAATGATCGCAATGTATCCTGAACGATGAGTATAAATTTACGGACTTATTGTATACTGTAATTCACGGTTGTATACTGCCGCTCAATATACAAGGGTTTAACGCAAGGTTTGTATTAAGTTTACCAAGTCTGACACTAAATGTCCGTTCAGTAGTTCGATAGATTTACAAGATTTACGCCACAAAGGGAACACCGTTCAGTTCGCAAAGGAAGGACTTAGACTCTCC
Organism: Architeuthis dux; assembly: GCA_006491835.1. Classification (NCBI taxonomy): domain Eukaryota; kingdom Metazoa; phylum Mollusca; class Cephalopoda; order Oegopsida; family Architeuthidae; genus Architeuthis; species Architeuthis dux. The sequence goes on along the minus strand of VCCN01005310.1, from coordinate 12,339,253 downwards.
AGCAGTCTTTTACGTAAGTCATTTATAGTCGCCTAACCACTCGACTTTCTCGGAAGGTCCAAACTAAGAGTATTAAAGCTTCTGACATTGATGGACATTTATGGACATTGATGCTAATCGGAATTTGTGTGTAACAGTGTGGAGGACAGACTTCAAGAATGTAGCACCGTTGATGGAGGACAGACTCCAGGAATGTAGCACCGTTGATGGCGGACATTTCGAGCCCTAAACATGAGCTGATCAGTACTGTATAACTACTTTTGGCCCACCCTGTACTTTCGGCTTTTAGAGTGCAGGACACAGTATTATATTTGATGCCGTGTCAGTAAAACTCGTTGACCCAACTGGAAGTTAGCCACAAAGATTCTAATGTTTTTAACTCAAGTCGAGTGCAAACTATTGTCATTAAATACATTTATATATACTCCACCTGTTGAGCGCAAAAGAAAGTTGACGCTGAAGGTGTAAAATGCAGAATACCACTTTTCACATAACACTAGATCTTTTTAACTAATACAGCATATTCATTCCCGTTCTTATTTAGTTAGGGTTGTTATGAGTAGTGATGTGCCGGAATATCAATCCGGTCGGATATCCGGCGCCGGATTCACAAAAAAATTATCACTGCCAACAGTTTCAAATTTTAGCCACCCAATATGTTTTAACAGGCGTGGATTTTAATGTTTTACTTTGGAATACGACGGATTCGGATATCCGATCTTTTGTGAATCCGGCGCCGGATATCCGACCGGATTGATATTCCAGTACATCGCTAGTTATGAGGGTCGGCCAAAAGCAGTGGACGAATTGAAGTAATTCATCTTGCAAGCATTTATGGACATTGATGCTAACCGGAATGTGTGTGTAAGGAACGTAGCACCGTTGATGGAGGACAGACTCCAGGAATGTAGCACCGTTGATGGAGGACAGACTCCAGGCACGTAGCACCGTTGATAGAGGACATTTCGAGCACTAAACATAACCTGATCAGTATTGTATAACTACTTTTGGTCCACCCTGTACTTTGGGCTTTTAGAGTGCAGGACACAATATTATATTTGATGCCGTGTCAGTAAAACTCGTTGACCCAACTTGCACCAAGAAAAAAACCTTTGATGTCATTCAAAAGATGTCTTATCGCTTGCGTATCTTCTAGAAGTAATTTCTTCCATATTCGCTATATTTAACCCATAAAAATAAATAATAATAAAAAGAAACGAGGACGGAAATAAGAGGAGAAAGAAAGATAGATTTCGTATTCACCAAATACAGAGAAGAGAGTATTAATATATCGCAGCAGTTTTAGATTTGCTTTATATAATCAGCTGAAATTATAATTTTTAGTATCTGAGTGTCATACAAAATATCCGTGAATTTATTGTCACAAACCGGCAATTAAAACTGCCACCAAAAATGTCAACATAGACAAACGTGAGAAAAAAAACCTGTCTGGCTGGCTATGAATGTATCACGCGTACTGGCCGCACCAATGTAGTTAGAGGGTTGAAACTTTGAAGAATTACTCCTTATTATGTCTAGAAAACCTTCTTTTTTTTAAACCTCCCCCTTAAATAGGTTTTTAGTGAATTTGCAACTTAAATTTATGCTAAATTGGTCCCTTAGTTTGAGTCTGGCAGTACTCAGGACTGTTTTTTGAAAATTCGATTTTTTTACTGAAAAGGGAGTGAGAAGTGACTTATTCATTGATCACCCCTTTTTTCCAATTTTTTTAATTAATCAACCCCAAAACGGCATGCTGTCAAAAGACATTGGTGACGTGACGGTTTCTATTGAGTATAAAATTTTCAATAGCTGAGCGTCATTCAAAATATTCAGGACTGTACTATAATATATATATTTTCGCTATATTAAAATAAACGGCTGGGTGTTGTGGATCAATGAAAATAGAAGAAAAAATGACGGAAAAGGCTTAGTTGCAGGAAAATCCATTTAGGTCGGTAAAAAAAGGGGGATCTCGTGTTCGGCATAGATCGGTCCCTACATCAGGGGTTTATGATTTCAATTAAGGTTTCTTTTCACCCGGAAATCACAAAAGCTGTAAGTCATGCGTAACTTTAAAAAGTAAGGTGATCATACAGAAGAGGGAAAAAAAATGAATTATTTGAAACAATTTGGGTAATGAAGCAGAATTTACTTGTGCCATTGAGCAAAACAATCGTTTTTGTTAACTCTCTCACAAAACCCTTCAGCAGAATCGCGTGATATTATTTCCCGAGAAACAAAAACTTCTAAGAAAAGAAAAAGACGATGCAGAAAATCCGGATGATTTATTTTCATGATCCAATGCCATTTGACCACTTCATTCTTTCAATGTTGGCTTAGTGGTTATAAATACGCATGAGAAACTGTAGTTCTGAAACGTAATATCAAATACTATGTCGGTTAGACGTGTAACCACAAACCTTCTTAACGTAGACTGAGAATTATTTAAAGCTTAAGATATCAGGTTGTAACGAAATTTCTGTCCGATATTTCAATTTATTTGTAAACACAAATATCATCATCATCAGCCTTTTAACGTCCGTCGTTGGAAATAGACCTTCCCCAAGATTCGCCAGATCTCTCTATCGGGGGGGGGGGGGTCGCAGTGCCAATATCACCTGGACCTGTCTAAATCGTCACGCCATCTTATTTTTCTGCCGGCCACTATTTCGCATATGATCTCTGGGGATCCACGCTGTGAGTCGTGATGTCCAGCGATTGTCTGACATTTTTGAAACATGGTCTTCCCATTACCATTTGAGTTTTCTAATGGATTTTATATCTCTGACTCCTGTTTTTCTCTCTAATATACTGTGCTGTTTTGTGCAAAATTCAAGTACAAAATACGACTAGATTTAACTTCGCCTAACTGGTCGGTCTCCGTGACCAAACTTGTAAAGGCGTCATCCATGTCGGGCTGGCTCCCAAGCGTATAGGATACGAGTTCAAATCCCGCCAAAGGCTATTTCTGATCCATACTGCGTATTTAACATCACTTGGTGATCGTAGAATGTGAAACGACATGAGCGTTGTGATAAAAGCAAACAATAAGATGAAAGATAAACTAGTCACGAATTAATAAAGAAAATGCTCCATGTAAGAAACTCAGTCAACCTAAAGATTACAATGAGTGCTATTCACTGTTTTTTTTTCTCTAACATACTGTGCTGTCTTGTGATCTCTCCAAGTGATCATAAGCATGATCCTCTCTCGTGCGCGTTGTATGGTTCTTTAAGTTTAAGATCCAATCTTTTAATGGTGATTAAAGATACACTTGATCATTAATATACTCTCCTTTGCTGGTCAGTATTTCAACATAAATGTTCTCTGCACTTAGAAAGGTATTTTAGTGCAGTTGTTAGCAAGTTAGTCTCACAAGTCACTGATATTACGTTCAATCTTCACTGGGTGTATGTACAACAGGTACAGTTTTTTTGTCAGACTAAGTAAAGTTTATTGAATATCTACCTACTGCTTGGTTAGACAGTTGCGTATTTCCCACCGGCTTCAGTAGTCGGTGATCCAGCACAGTTAAAACGCCAGGATGTCAATTGCGGATTTTCAAGTTAAGCGAGTTCTACCCGCTTAGGAGATTGACAAACACACACTCTCTCTACACCTATTTCCTCAATTTGGGCTTGTGACATACTAAGTTTAGTAATATCAAATAAACCTTTCCTAATTATTGATTAACATATCGTAACGATCGTTGTGAATTGAGTATCACAGTTGAAAGTCAAGGTCTCTGAGATATAATTACACCGGTCAACAATAAACTTTCATTAGGCATGTGTTGCGATGTACTTCATGTAGTTTTAGATTCTGATCCCGAAAACGTAACCCGTTTTCGTGTATCACGTCTAGTTATCATGATGAGATGAAAGCACATAATCTCTATAGGGCGCCATAGGGGGTCCAAAGCTCAACGCCTGTAGCTTGTCCTTCTGCATAGTATCTTCTTTGTATATATTATACATAGTAATTTTGATTTTCTGCATTGAAAAGTTCTGACTGATACAAATCTTGTTTTAATTTAACCTTCGTTTATATTACCTTGTGATATTAGAACTGAAAACACATCGTGACCGTAACAAAACAATAAGACGTGCTAAAGTTGAACGGATTCGAAATTTGTAATCTGGTCTAAAAAATGTTGTACTGCAACCTTGAGGAGAAAGAAAAGTTCAATTTTGTTGAACAGTGTTATTTGCTAAGCTTTGCATAATCTGGCACAAGGCCACGGTAGTGCGGCACCCAGCGAATGTCGAACGCACTACATTAACGAATCGGTCTGTCTGATGAATTTTCTAACCATTTCACTCGGGTAGGCATCTAAGGCACCCGAGATATCCTCGATCTAGTGTTTAACCATATCTGCAAAGTATTTTTCTTATTACGAAAGAGTGTAAATTATCAACTATAAATGTAAATAGGTTGGTAAGTGCATTAAGAGGTTACAGTCTATACTATTATTCTGCTTGTTTCCATGTACGACCGTTACGCCTTTCGACCGAGAAAATATAATATCATGAATATTTGTACATTTCTTTTCTGGTGTTTTCTCACACCAATAAAACTAGTTGCTTAATTTGTTTTAACATGTTTTTAAGTCTTATAACTCCTTTCTCCTTTTGATGTCTCACGGCTTACACAGTGGGTAAAGAAAGCGAGAAGTCAATTGCTGTCAACAAAAACTAAAGTATACATCTCACTACAATAAAATGTAACACTTCATCAAAACGTAGTGGATATTTAAGCTAAAATATTAATAATGGTGACACTTTTATAGAAGATATCACTCAATCTGCAGAACTTGGACTCAGCTCCAGGACACCTGGAGCACGCTATATTTCAAGGATTGCAAGTTCCGAAAATCGCCAGAAAGGTATCGCACAGCAGGGTTATGTTGGCGGAAAAAATAAATATCGTGAAACTGACGAAATGGTGATTAGAAACGTTTTCTAAGCCCGAAATAACTCGCCATCAGAGTTCGCGTGACATAGGATCACTGAGACAATCTGGCGGCAGACACTTCCGTGGTATCAGTTGAATGACGCTTATCGATTTCAGTCCTGTTTCCCACCACATGCGAGCTTTGGTGTGGAGACGACTTACCCCGATTTTCCACTGTGATTTTGGGTATTGGGTTATCAAAGTGACCATTGTTTGAGTTCCTTTAGTGACTTTTGTATTCAATTTTGGGTTAGTCACATTGGAAATCACTATAACGATATGTAACTGCCATCAACCGTCAACTAACATAGGTTTCTTCAGTTTTTAAGTTTGTCTGACTGTCTGTTAGTATGTATCACGCATACAGGCTGCACCAATGGATCTAGAGGACAGAAAAAACGTTTATTTTGTTGTTGGAAAATTCTCCCTAAATAGGGTTTTTTTTTGGGGGGGGGGCCAATTTGCAATGTAAGTTTATGTTAAATTGGTCTTTTAGTTTGTGTCCGACAGCATTCACGCTTGTTTTTTGTTTTTTTTGTTTTTTGAAAATTTGGACTTTTTTTTAATTATCACTGTCCAACAAAAGGAAAGAAAAGTTACTTATTGATTGATCGCCCCTTTTTCCAATTTTCTAATTGACATGCTGCCAAAAGACGCTGGTCAGGTGACGGTGTTTATTGAGCGACTAACCGGACCTGTTTTGTTCCTGTGTTATCAGATTGTTTAAGTTTCTTTCGTGACTTCGTTCAATCAATTTTAGGTAAGCAGAAATTCAAGGAGCGCGTGTTATGAGAGGACGTTGGACTTCTGATTTTATATTACGAAACGGTGTCGGACTAAACTTGGTAGTTTTTTTACAAGAAAATATGTGTACATTCCTTATTCCTGTTCGCATATGAAACCGTTTGTATAACGTTTCGATAAAAACATGGACCAACGAAGATTGGAAGGGATAAGAGAGAAAATGAGAAGATACAGGGAAAGGGAATTTACCATCGACGACCTGCGAATCCAGGTTCACCACCTGAGACTAGCTTGCAAACCACTAGTCCACAACGAAACGCCCAATAACATATAGCATAGTACTTGTAAGAAACGACAGGATTATTTACGTATGGATCGACACTTCTGCCTAAGATCAG
>VCCN01005310.1:12303921-12314205 GCA_006491835.1 Architeuthis dux | reverse complement strand
CTATTCTATCTATCGATCTATCTATCCATGTCTGTACATACCAATCTCAGTCTATTCATATCTATATATATATCCATCTATCCATACTAATCTCAATCTATTCATATCTATCTATCTTCGTTGTTTCTCTTTCTTCCTGGTTCTCTTGCGTTTCAGTCTCGTTCCCTCTCGCCCCCCTTTCTTTATCTTTCTATCTCTCTATCTTTCTTTCTCTTCTAATTTTCTCCCTTTCTTCCCACTTTCATATTACCTATCATATATCCTTTGGATTTCTGTAAATGAATTTTATCAATTACATCTACATCTATTTCTGTCTGTTTTTAATTTGTTCTACTCCCCCCTCTCTCTCTCTCTCTCTCTCTCAAAATCTCTCATTCACCCAGCCTTCCATTTCTACCCCCTCTCTCTCTGTCTTGTCTCTGCCTTTCTTTAAACAAACTGACATTTTGACTTTGCAATTGCTGATAATAGCAAAACTCTTCCCTTTCTATCAGAGCATAAATGTTAATGTCACCGAATCCAGACAATTCACTTTGTAATCCGGAATGTGGAAGTCGACCCAGTGATGTTTGATACGGTCATTATAATCCTCCGCAAATTGCCCGCACTCATCCAATATACACACAGCTTTGTGATGTAATCAAACGGTCATTGACATCCCAAATAACAACGAGAGCGAGAAGAAAACGATTCCACTCCTGATGAGCAATGATGGAAATCGGTTTGGGGAACTACAGTGTCGCCCATAAATGAGTAAACCCTTACCGCTTTTTTAATAGAAAGTTAATTATCTTCTAAACCAAACCTAGCAGGGTTTTATTATTTCTAGTGGAACATTACACAATCAAAATGGATGTGATCAGTATGACCAAACTCTACAGCATTGAAACTCGGGCTAGGTAAGTTTCATTACCGCCGTTCAAAAATAAAATGTTTAATTAAATTAAAAATCGAATTCGGGATTTGAATTTTTAAAATGTTATTACAACCTTTTTATTTATATGCAGTTTATAAGATAAAAAATTCAAATCCAGAATTTGATTTTTAATTTAATTAAACACATTTTATTTTTGAACGGCCGCGATGAAACGTACCTAACCCGAGTTTCAATGTTGTAGAGTTTGGTCATTTTAATTTTAAATGACGCTTGTCGCGTTTTGGAACCACGCTCTTCATATAGGTTTCTTCAATATGCCTGCTATAAGCATGCGATTATGCTGCGTTCATACATACAGAGTTTACCTGGACGCTTGAATGAAAAAATATTGTGCCGATTCACTGCAAATGGAAGCAAAATTTAGATTTATATATTTAGAATTGCAACTCGCTAGACAGTCATAAAAAATTGATATTGAAAGTGCGAAATGATTACGTAGATTGAAAATAATGTGGATGTGTTATATCTGCTGTTTTCCTTGTTACCTATATAATACCAGCGTAATCCTGACTGGCTGACTGCTATATGTATTAGTGTCCTTGTTTCTCTGTGGTCGCACAAAATAACTTCTGGTTACTTGAACCGTAACTCCAGTTCACTGATGTGTCGCTCACTAACGACATGCATCTTCACTGTCACTCCTGTTCGTTCTCAATGGTTACGACCCCTGCTCCCAGAACGAGACTCTACTCAAAATGCGACTTCCCGGATAAGAAGTGTAGGATGTGACGTCACATTAGTAGTAAAAATACCCAACAAAATGCGTGCATAAGATATGACTGGAGATGGGACATAAATTCTACAACACTTTGTTCTTTCAATTTCGATATTGGCTTTGTCGGTGCAGTGACTGAAATGCCATAGCTGAAAGAAATAAACAAGTCTTCATCGCATGCAAACCTTGATTCCAAAAGAGCTCTGGTATCAGATTTGGTAAACAAAACAGTTTATCTCTAAGAGTTCGACAGGGTGTGAAATGGTTACGATGTCAGTGAAGGACACTGTCAGGGCAGTTTAAATACTAACGTCAACTTCTAGAGTTACGTTGACAGCTAAAGAATTTCGTGAACTGTCAAAATGGTGTATCTGTGAAAGGTTATTATGGCTTGCAATCTCATGCGGTTCCTGCGCCCTGCAATAATGAGTGCTATTCCTACACCATATCTACTTAGATTTACTCACATGGTTTAGTTCAAGAAACAAAGCAAAGAACTTTTGTTTTCAATTGATAGCAGGCTTGATTCTTTTTTTGTCAAACTTCTGTCCAAGTTGGAGTTGACTTTATTTCCCCCCCGTAATAAGAACAAGAACAATCCTCATCAAATTTAGGGGAATAAACTCTTCACTTTTTGTTTATCCCGTGACGTTAAACCAGACTGATATATTAAATTAACATTTCCCAGCCATGATTTGAAGTCACGACCAAGTGATTGCTAGGCGTCTCTCTTACCAACTGAGCTAAACTGACATGTCTCATATATTTACGAATTTATTTATTATACATGTTCAGCTGGAATAGAAGTATGGGTGGGTTTGACCCCGCAGTAAGTCGTTATTTTTGCAATTTCACGGGTTAAGCATTCGAAATTTCATATTTTAAAAGTAGGTGTGTATCATTTATTTTCAAACTCTCAGGTTACAATAAACAACTATTTTGAAAAGATAATAGAAAGGTCTGCATAGGTGTCTTTTTTATTTTTCAGTGTAGAATAGACATGGATAATAAGACTAAAATTCACAAACGTGATATTTTGAAAAAGTAATGAAAGATAAATATTGCAACTGGAGTAAGACGTCGTAATGCAAATGGAGCTATAATCTAATTAGGATTACAAATGAGAAGGTGTGCTGTCAAAACCTGATATCACGAGACTATGTGATGGGTGTTTTCATGTTAATAGAATAATACGGTAACTGGCGAAACTGACTTTATACTCTTAAAAAGGCTCTGCTTTTTTAGTTCTGCACCAATATCTCAATCTTGTACACTCTAACCAAATGTTAAACAACTGTGAGCATTATTCAGTAATAAATAACGGGATGTGTAGTCGGTTCTATGACAACTTCCCTCTGGATAATTGCCACCGGACAATAGCATAGCAAGTGTAAAGCCAATATTAAAGTTTGTGAAAATGAAGTAGTTGGCCACGTAAATGATCACACAAATGGGGGAATTCTCCAGGGGAAATTGTCATGGGTAATTTATCTGGGGGCAGTTATCCAGCGGGAAGTTGTCCTATGGGACAATTGTCCCGGGGGAAGTTGTCATGATACCGTGAAAGTCACCTAGTATTCGTTTTTTTAGCGGCCCACTCGATGACACTGTTCACCACATAACAAGTCTACCGTAATATATACCTGGAATAAACTATGCAAATAAAACACTACGTCCAGTGCACTGGTATTATGACTAGGGGACCGTCTACCGAAGCTCGGTATGGACAGTTATGGAGCTTGGATGAGTTGCATTGAGCAATAGTCCCCTGAATACCCTTGTAAACTATTTGTTTTATAGTCGACTATACACAGTAATTTGAACCGATAGTTTTTATTTTTTACTGTTACAAGTTTCAAGATATCGGCGATAAAACTGTTCTCAAGCTTCTGTGAAACACGAAACATAAAACGATTCTTGATTGTGTATGTGCGTTTGCTCTTTTCCTGTAAATAAAAAAAGAGATGATCACAAATTGCAGTTTCTTCGATAGAATAAATTACTCTGGGGATGAGAGTTCAAAATCGTAAAACTGGCTGTTTAAGGTAACACTACTTGTTTAAACTCTCTCCTTAAACATTGTTTCGATATCGTTGTAAACTGTGCCATAAAAGAGGCAAAAGCAACTATAAGCAGACGATTACTTGTTTGGGCTATTAAAACCTAAGTTCTTTTCGTTCTAATCCTTTTGTTTTAGCTTTTTGCAATTGGTTCTTTACCCATATAACTCGCGAAGTTTTATGTCTTTCAACGAATGTCACTATTGACTGTAACTTAGTGCAATCGTCCCCTTCTAGTACATCTCCCAGTCTAGCGTTAAGGATATCAACAATTATGACCAATGAACTGTTGGGGTAATGGATAAAGAAAAGCTATATTATAATTACCTATTATCTTTATTTTTCCTAAGTCTAGAATTGTTTTCGTTGTTTAATGTTAAATTCAAAGATAATGGTCTCCATCAAAGACTACTGTTAAGTTTTATATTTAATTAAACTCGGAAGAATGCAGTGATTTAATAAACAAAAACCTGGCTGCTGCAGGGTCAAACCCCACCCCTTCTTCTATTTCGACTGAAGATGATTACTGCAATATTTGTATTGTATATATAATGAATAAATTCGTAGGTATATAAGACTTGTCTGTTTAGCTCAGTTGGTATGAGACCCCACTTCCAATCAGATGGTCGTGATTTCAAATCACGGTAGGGAAATGTTAATTTTATATATAGGTTTGGTTTAATCTGACAAACAGTGAAGAGTTTACTCCCATAAATTTGGTGAGGATTGTTCTTGTTACGGGGGGAAAACAAAGTCAACTCCAACTTAGTGTAAGATTTTGTCAAACACTAGTCTGTCAGAACGAAAGATTGGACCATGGATTCTACTGCGGGTTCCCCAATTTTACGAAAATAGCCCATCGACATTCGATGACGCCAACAACCTTTTCAAAAGAATAGATCATACCAAACATACTTCTGTGAAAGAAATCTAAAACATTTTGGTCCAGTTCTCCAGGTTATTATTTAAACTCTCTGCTTTTTAACTAATAACTACAGAGTGTCTCATAAAAAATGTACTCGCATTTCTTTTGCTAATAGCTGCGCTGCTTCTTACCTGAAAATTAATTAAACTCTTCCATCATCATCAGCAGCAGCAGCATCCTTTTAACGTCCGTCGTTTGACATAGACCTTCCTCAATATTCGCCAGACCTCTTGGTCGTGGGCGTCGCGGGGCAAATATTTTCTGAACTGTCTAAATTGTCACGCTATCTTATTTTTTGCTGGCCACAATTTCGCATATGATCTCTGGGGATCCACGTTGTGAGTCGTGATGTCTAGCGGTTGTCTGAAATTCTTTCTACATGACCTGCCCATTGCCATTTGCTTCTACATGGCCTGCCCATTGCCAGTTTTTTTAATGGATTTCATTATATCTCTGACTCTGTTTTCCCTCTTATATAATGTGCTGTCTTGTGATCTCTTCATGTGATGCTAAGCATGATTCTTTCTTGTGTACGTTGCGTGATTCTTAATTTGAGAGCCAGTCTTTTGGTTAGGTTCCATGTTTCAGCTCCATAGGGGCTGCATTAGTTGTAGGTCCTTCTTTTTAAAGTATAAATGTTTTATTCTATTTAGTCTTTCTTATGGGAGAGTTATTTAACTTTCACGTAAGAACCAGATCAGCTATTAGCAAACAAAATGTGAGCACATTTTTCTGAGATACGGTGTACTTATTCAGTACTGATCAAGCATATTGTTGGTTACATTTATCAATTTCAATTCATCTTACTATTTTATTACCGTAAGCCAGTACACTGACTATATTGTTCCAGTGAATAGAATACTTACTGTCAGTGCAGGTCAAGTAAAACTGATCCTGTCGATGTTGATAACAAACACTTAACAATATGAGTTTATGGTGTTGGCAAGTCAGCAGAAATTTAAGTCTTTTTTGTATGTATGATATCATTATCGTGATAGTCATCATTATCTCTAACAATATCGTTTTAAATATTTCACTGGGGAACAATTGAAAGCATTGCAGTCATAGAAAGAAAGCAAGAACAAAATCTCACATTACCATATATTTGTTAGTACTTGCATATTTGTTTTAGTGGTAAGAGTGTAAGACGATAAGTTTATAGTAAATCAATATTATTATTGGATGAAGTATTGTAAATCTATTAAATTTGACTAGTTTTTATGAAGTCTTCTTGGCAGATTGGTAAAAAGCAGCTAGGCGTAAACTAGTCTCCCGCTGGCAATGAGGGTGTCAGTTCGATTCTCATCGAAGGCTTACTATTACCGATTGCGCTTTTATTCGTTATTCGTTAGAAACAGTGGCCGAATGTTGTATAAAAACAACTAAAATTAGGATGAAGGTAAAAACTAGTCAAATTTAATAAAAGTTTGTAGTAATATTATCTTGAATTGTCTTGTATTATCATATGACGCATTGTTAGTTATTATTGTGACTAGTATTTCTTTCATCTAAATTTCAGTTGCTTTTTATCGCAACTACTCGGACTATCATTCTACAGCCGTTGGTAAACAAGTCGTGACAGAAATGAAGAGTAAGCCTTCGGTGAGACTCGAACTCACATGACTTTTTCCTCGAGAAGCCTGTCTCAACGCCACAGCTGCTCTACCGTTTACAGAACGGTTACATAAGCTCAAATGCAACCATATAGTATTATTAGTAATATTATCTTGATTTTTTTAATTATTAGATGAAGAACTGTCAGTTATTATTAATTCTGTACTAGTCTTTCACTAATTCTTCTACCAACAGTCGTAGAATGACGGCCTGACACGATAAAAATCAATAGATTAAGATGAGAGAAATACTAGGCAATAATAATAATACGTTTATAATTCTAAAGGCTTACGGCCAAATTACAATGGATACACTGGTTCTCGTGCGATAACTGAAGTTAAGCAACGTCGAGCCTGGTCAGTACTTAGATGGGTGACCGTTTTGGAATATCAGATGCCGTAAGCGAGACTGGTGAAGTGAGTGATGCCGTTTCGTGTGCTTGTCGCCTCTAAGTCTATTTCACATATTGCAAGCCGATACAAGAGTAACTTGTGATATGCGAAACCCGGGCAGGGACGTACTATTCTAACGTCTGCACTATTTCCTAGCGTCACCAGACACTCTAAAAGATAAATGCAAATTGACCCCAAAAAGCGCCTTCACTATCTGAAATACGCCCTAATATGATGTAACTCTATTCCTTTGCAGAATATTATTTTGATTAATATTTTAGAGTTCAAATATGATAGAATTTGCTACTGTTAAGTATTTCTGTATTATACATACCTAGTATATGAACAAGCACACTTTAATATCGTTATGAATTCCACAGCTAGTAAAATAGTTTCAGTATATTCGTCTCTAAAAGTAGCAAAATGATCCCAACTCATTACTTACAATGTTCATGTAAACCTAATCCTAAGATATATCGTATTTGACGTCGCATAAGATCTCAGCCCCATCTTTTTTACCCCAAAATGGCTCAAAAGGTAGACGTAACCGTCGCTGTCCAGCCCCACGTCGGCCCACACTTGAGGAGGAATTTTTTTAAAAACTAGTTGATAAGCGAGAAGAATTCAGGGTAATGCGTTTTGTCTTAATATTCCCTGCTGATAAGGTGGGGCTCTCATACAGTATTGCCAACTCAAAAAATATTTGTGACAGCCAAAAAGCGCTAAATCTTTTTAAAATGGCCAAAAAGACTCTAAAAATAGCAAAAAATGTTTAAACGCTTACGCGCTAATTTCCCGCGTTTTTGCACTGCCAAAACAAGAAACGCACTGAATCTAGCGTGAAATGCATTAAACGGCAGCACTGGTCTCATATGCCATCAAATAAGGCAGGTTTTAATTAATGTAAAAATGTTTTTCGTTGAGACTATCTAAAACAAGTTAAAGATTAGATTGATTTTTTTTTAAAAATCTATTCGTGGAAATTTTACATCAGAAACATTTGAGAAATATTGCTGTTTATAAATAGGATATTACAGCAATCACTGATTATTTAAATTTAGATAAAAAATCTTTCCCAAAATTGCTTAAATAAGTCTAAAACATGGCGCCTCGATGTGAAACAATGGTTAGCAAGCTAGTTTCGCAGACCATTACTACTGTAGTGAATGTAGCACTCACTGGGTACCCCAGACGTGTGGCCTTGTACCAGACTAAGCAAAGCCTAGTTAATATCGATAAGACAAAAGCGTTTCTTTCCTTTTTCCTCTTACTTTAAATGTCACTTCATCCATTCCCCTGCCCCCTCTCTATTTCATGCGTTTCCTTTATTTCTTTTCTCTCCCTTAACCTTCTTTTCTAAAACTCTAATCAGAGTTGGCTTTGTTGTCCCCCCCCCCGTAACAACAAGAACAAGAACAGTCCTCACCTCTAAACTATTCACTGTTTGTCTACACCGCCACGTTAAACCAAGCAGATATAACAAATTAACATGTCTCCAGCTTGATTTGAAATCACGACCAAGTGATTGCTAGTCGTCTCTCTTACCTACTGAGCCAAACTGACAAGTCTGATATATTTACGAATTTATTTATCATATATACAATGCAAAAGTTGCAATAATCATCTTCAGTTGAAGTAGGAGTGGGGTTTGACCCTGCAGCAGCCAGGATTGTCTCTTTTATTTGTTTTTCTTCCCCCTCTGCTTCTTTTCTATCTTCTTTTCTTCTTTATGCCGTCTCTATTACCCATTTCTTTTTATTACCTCTCTCTCTCTCTCTCTCAATGTATCTTTCTCTTTTTTCCACGTTTTTCTTCATCTCTTTTTCTCACTGCTTCTCTTTCCCTCCTCAGTCTTTACACTCTTCCAGTTCTCCCTTTCTCTCCTATCTTTTCTGTCTCCCTTTTCTTCGTGATATCATCTTCTATTCTGGCTCTAGTTTTTGAGCTGGTCTGGCTGGCTACGTATGTATCACGCGCACAGGCCACACCAATGGCGCTAAAGGACTGAAAATGTAAAGATTTACTCCTTATTATGTCTAGGAAAAAACTTCTTTTTTAACCTCCCCCTAAATAGCTTTTTAGCGAGGATATTCAATTTGCAATATAAGTGTATGCTAAATTGGTCCTTTAGTTTGTGTCCGGCAACTTGTTTTTTTTTAATTCACACTTTTTTTTTAATTCAGACATTTTTTGTTCTGTCCTGTTAAAAAAGTCTGATATTTCAGGCGAGAGAAGTAACTCATTCATTGATCACCCTATTTTAACAATTCTTTAATTGATCTCCCCCAACACGGCATGCTACCAAAAAACATAGTTCGCATGAAGTTTTCTATTGAGTGATTAACCAGACCTGTTTTTAAATTCTTTATTAAAATCTCCTTCACAATATGAATGGTGAGAGATATTCTAAACTGTTCACATTTCTCTCTCCATTCTTTCGAAAGAGCAGGTCAGCTGCGCTAGACCGTATTTCCTCTTCGTTGTAGTTTGATGAAAATGTTATGCAGCATTTACGAAGAGGTCACAGACAATCTGGAAATAATCAAAACATTCATGTCAAAAATTCTGGCACCGCTCAAATAGTCACAGATCTATTCTCATTCATTTTCTATTATATTACAGGTGATCCCCACTTTACGAAAGTTCGCTTTACGCCACTTTCTTTGCTTAAGACAAACACCCAGAATCGCGTTTAGCGTTTGTTCAGCAGCAAGCCGTTATAGAGGCAGCGCGCACTTCCTTCCTCTCTCTCTCTCTCTCTCACACACCTCAGTCTCCGGGACCTCCAACCACCCCAACCGCTGATGACTCAGCCTGAAATAACATCATCACCATTTTATTGGTCAAAAACGTTTCCCGTATGAATTAATGGTAGCTAGACAACCCTATTACCCGTTGAGTCACCCTTTCAGAGAGAATTAGTGCAATCTGATGTAACCAAAATGCACCCGGATTTTACGCATCTACAAATAAATAAATAATATTCCAATCTATATCATTAAGTTATCTCCTTTGACAAATCGGTTATTATAATATAGATGGGGTGAGTGCGAACTCATACCCCATCTATTCTTATTAAATTGCAAATCACCCAGATTTGTTCGTTTGTATTCTTTATGTAAGTGCATTTTACGAGTACCTTAAATCAATACCTCTGGCTATAATGCTAGTTTCCGCTACTTAGATGTCACAAACAGATAAACAAAAGCAGACTGTTAGTATTATACAGGGTGTTTGTTAAAAACTGCAACATGAAAAGGGGAAATAACACTTTAAAATAAATTTATTATTTCCGTCCCTTAAATTTACAGTCAGCTAATTGGCTGATACGCTTAGCTGTAGTCTCAGTTAAGCGTATCAGCTAAATAGAAGACTGTAAATTTAAGGGACGCAAATGATAAATTTATTTTAAAGAGTTATTTCCCTTTATAAATTGCTTCTTTGCTTTCCACCATTTCGGTTTACGAATGGTTTTTCTAGGAACGCTCTACTCTCGGGTGGCGGGTAAGACGGTATGGGTGGTGTAATATTGTGCTGTGCCAATCTTACGTATATATGTATGTATAGTTTCTTGATGATTATATACGTAACAGTATGTATATAATCATCAAGAAACTATATATACATACATAAACACACAT
>VCCN01005310.1:12280751-12291219 GCA_006491835.1 Architeuthis dux | reverse complement strand
ATATGCGCGCACGTAGGTAGGTCAATAAGCACGTACCTTAATGTTGAAAAAAAGCATTTATTTCACATGGCAAATATTTATTTTCACCATAATCTATTTCCTTGTCACTGCACTTAACCCAGCGGTTCTTCGTTATACATCGCACATTATACAGTGACAATTTCAGATCAAAATTCAGCTCATAACTGTGACAGATTACAGACTTATTGTTCTACCCTCGTGTATATGTTAACGTACCATAGGATATTAACTCAGTTAGCCAGACTTTGTGCTAGCTAGGTTTACTTCTACCATCCGTAGCCTAATGATAAATACACATTTATTTTTCACAACAAATATTTATTTTTCAATATAATCTCATTCCTTGTCAATGCACTTATTTCAGTGGTGAATATTAATCACATAGATCGAATATCGTACAGTGAAATAGATAGAGAAAGAGAGAGGTACGTGAAACCTGTTGGAACACATCTTCAGACATACAAAATCGGACGCATACGTACATATACAGAAAGTTATATATATTTGATTGGAGGTCGCCTGCCGTAGTTCAGTCTCAAGCAAGCTACTCCACCAGGTCATTGCTAGTGAGCTCGATCCTCACTGGGTGCTCTACTACGGTAGCCCTGTACCAGACTAAGATAAGCTGATACATTTGCGTAGGTAAATCAATTAGTCTGTAGCTTAATAATGAAGAAAGCATTTATTTTACACAACAGATATTTATCTTTCAACGTAATCTCCTTCCAATGAAAGTTTCAGATCAAAATTCAGCTAAATAACTACGTGTCGGGCTACGGACTTTTGAATCAACCCTCGTATGTATGTATGAATGTATGTATGAATGTATGAAGTGCAACCCTAAAAACTAGTAATTATTAATAACTGACAATTCTTCATCTAATAATACAAATTCAAGATAATATTACCAATAATACTAGTAGTAAACAAACATTAAAGATAGCAGCGCTATAGAGGATAAAGTTATATGGTTGCATTTCATCTTCTGTAACCGTTGGCTTTTGTAGCGCAACGGTAGAACAGCTGTCGCGTTGAGACAGGCTTCTCGAGGAAAAGGTCATGTGAGTTCGAGTCTCACCAAAAGCTTACTCTTCATTTCTGTCACGCCTTGTTTACCAACGGCTGTAGAATGATAGTCCGGGTAGTTGCGATAAAAGCAACTGGAATTTAGATGAAAGAAATACTAGTCACAATAATAACTGACAATGATTCATGTGAAGTTGAACAGTACACACGAACTGAATGAAGTACAGACTTTTGCCGTTACCTTTTGTGCGCAGTACTCTTTGTGAGCCACAGGGCAAAGAACATACCCAACCTTAGGGTATCACTTAGTATGTATTCATGTATATATTCATGTATATCTTATGTATGTATTATGCGTGTATGTATTATACATGCGTATGTGCATGATATAAATATTAATTTAGGAAATGAGTATAAATTATAAAACAGAATATTCCAAAGAAGATTTATTCGTATATGTAACCTATTTATTCTATTTTCCCTTCACATTTTCTAAAAAAGAAAAAAGAAACTTTCACTAAGAAAAAGAAAATGTCGTCTGTATTAATGAGTAATGTTCTCCATAGAGAGTTATGAGGCGAAAATAATTCGTGTCGCTATGATTAGTAAATTATCTTTTTCCTTGTATTGTTCAGCCTAAACTATTTAAAGATATTTAAAGTAATCTGTTCAGCAACCCGGAAAGCATATAAGGAAAATACAAATACCCCTTTATAGTTAATTGTAGGATACTAAATTAACAGTAATTCAAGCGAACGCGACAGTTAGACGTCGCATACATACCCGGATGGTAGCCCATTTAATTCAAGTATTAAGTTTTCGTTCGTCGTTATAATCGTGTAAAGCGATTTCTTTTAAGAAGACGGTAAGAGATTTTTCCGTACTTTTATTTCTGCGTTTGAAATAGCGGTTCTTCTCATGACACATCGGATAATCCTCTTCTAAAAATTGTAAACGATATTTTACGACCCAAAATCAATTCCTTCCGCACTTAGATATTTGCTATTCTGTAACTGCAAGTTGTTAAGAGGAGTGTTCCACCACCCAGCGATTGCACCCTCCTGCTACGCTTTTGCCACCACCTTAGGATTTGAAGGCTCGTCGATTTTATTCTCATTGTTCAAGTAATTGTTAATGATTCTTAAATGTAAATTGTCTTAAATTTTGTTTCGGCACTTAACCCAGTCTTAGTACAATCTTTTAAATTTAATTTATTTTAAAACTCTATGAGCAGACGTAAAACGAAAGTCGCTAAACCTTTTATTCAATCACCTAAACTAAATATCCGTTGAGAGAATTTAGAGGCAAGGATCATCTTGTCTGAACGTACTGACCGTCGAGTTATACACGACGCTAGATTCAAAATGGCTACTGACAGTTGAACACTCCTCTTCTCCCGCCCACAATTATGCTTCTATTTCACCGCGTCGACCGCCTCTTTACTCGTTGATAAGAAAGAAAACAATTTCATATCTTTACGTCTGCTTTAAATGATTTCTTTTCGCATTAGTCTTATTTTGGCAGAAGCTGCTTGCTTCTCTCAACACATAGCATCTAATTAGCAACAGATTTCTCTCATACCGATCTCATATAACTACGAGAAAGTGGGAAGCGCAACGAGGAGAACGTTTAAGAATCCAAGTGAATGCTTATGAGTCGATGTGACAGTGAATCTCGTACGGACGTTCGTTGTGTAAATACTCCTGTCAGAATAAGCATGATGGGTTCGTGTTCTAAAACAACATTTGTGCATTGCACGTTCTTTGCAGTCTATCAGAGGCGTAGCGAGAGGGGACAGTCACCCCCGGACGCAGCTGTGAAGGGCGGAAATATCCTCTGGTTTATAATGCCTGTTAATTAACGAGTATGCCATCCCCTGGGATATAGTGCAACTTCCCCTGGGCGCTTTTGTCCCTTGGCGCAGAGAACCCTTGCTACGCCACTATGCCACTCTCAAAATATGGTGGCGGAATACACCATATTGTACAGTAGCCATTCTCAACGAGGGCCATATGCACGCCTTGAGAGCCTGGCACATTTGAAGGGGGTCATAGACTGAAATAGACAACACATTGGTTTATTACTATCTGTTCGTGTTGTATCCTTGTCTGACTTGGTGCCCTGGAACCCCAGAAGAACTATTAAGGAGGCTGTGGACCAAAAAGGCTTGGAATGGATGCGGTAGAGTGTGTTTAATAGCTTTTCAATGAAGTGCAAAAAGCCTACATTATTAATCTATTATTTACAACTGTTTTATCATAATAGAAAAGTAAATTAAATACTCTTGAAAAGATGAACATATCTTCTGTAGTTGTTAGATTGATTATGTTCCTACTACGAGGGTGGATCAATAAGTCTGCAGCCTGACACGTAGTTATTAACTGAATTTGATCTGAAATGTTCACTGTATAATGTTTGATCTATGTGGGTGATATTCACTACTGAATTAAGTGCATTGACAATGAAGTCATAAATACGGAGGAAGCCGCTTATCGTGATCACTTTAAATAAATCGTTTGGGACCAACTGATTTTGATAACAATAATCGTTTGATAACATTATCCAAGATTATAATAAAAAGCTTTCCCTGTACTGCCCTGGGGAAAAGGTAAGAAATCCACATCCCGATGCTCTGTCATATCAACACATATTTTGATGAAATGTTTCGTCACTGGCATGCCACGATGACTTGAGTAAACCACACCCCCATTACTACCTTACCGTCCAAGCAGTAGTAACAGTAAATAACTGTTACACTCATTGTCATTCTTAATCAGGGCCAGTATTATAGATTTCAAATCTGTGCCCTCGTTGTGGGTATGTATTTCAACTTTTTCGCTTAAGAATATATGTTACTGTTCTTCTGAATAGTACGATTGTAAAAAGGAATATTTGTATCTGTCTACTTAGCTATCTACCGTTTCTTATGAATGGCTTGGCTTCGCGAACGAAGATTTTGGTAGGATTTTCCAAAACTATAGGAACTTAGACGGTGGGACCTGTGTGCGGAATAACCGTCCAGCCTGGGCGATGACGTTTTAAGGTGGTGCGATTTGTGAACGGCCAATCCCACCCTTTAAATCAATGTTTTGCTTCCTATGCTCCAGCGAAATGGCACGAATAGGATCGTAGGTTTGACAGGGGTTTCCTTCTACTGGCAGATGCCCGCGCTAGATGGAAATTTAAGAAATAGAAGAATGTACATATTTCCCAACGGTGCTAGAGGCCGATGTTCGAGCCCGGGTAAACTCCAGGATTTCTTATGCCGATTGTCAATGCAAGTAGACTTTTACTCACTTGGAAGATTTTCTCTTTTTTGACCTTGCGCCATACTAAGCTAAGCTTAGTAAAAATAATAGTTGGTCTTGTGCCGTATTAATCCAAGCTTAGTAAATATCATCGGGATAATGTACAATACTTACTTAGTGTCAAATATGTAAATATTCTAAAATTGTCATCCATTCCAGTTAATCTTTCATGTTAAAGCCGGACTACTCCATGGGTCGCCAAACTTCGACTCCTTCATGGAATCCTTGATCCGTCATCGACCCCCAGTGGTTGATATCGACCACTTTGGTGACCCCTGGACTACTCAATGGAATAGTCTCTAAATGTATGATCAATCAGGTTAAATCTCAATTTAGTAAAATTCAGAAAATCTGTTAATTAAACTTTTAAAAAAGTAGTTGGATTTAGATCAAATAAGTGCCCGATACACAGAATGATTCAGATCCCTGTCTTGTGGTTTGGTTAGATCTGTTTGTAAATAGGTTTATGAGGGCCACAGTTTTGAAACAAATGCTCAGCTATTCTCGTGATCAACTTGTCTCCGGCCTTTTTGCTGGGATAGGCGTTTTTCTTCTTCGAGTGAGACACGGCAAAAATGAAGTCGGCCTGGGCCCTGGATATTCCAATTCTGGGGCAGCGCATCCACATTGTGCTAAAAGGAGGAGGTCGTAGGTCAACCTGACGCCTTTCTGACACTAGCCAGAGGAGACTGGGCAATCTTTGCCTCTACCTACACGCGTGTTGGGCCCCGCATTAAACCAGCCCGTGCGTCAAATCTGCCCTCATGAGGAGGTGAATCCGTAAATACTGTGATCAACTTGTCTATTGCCATTGCGCCCTGTCTCTCTCTCTCTCTCTTATATCTGTTGCTAATAATACCGTTTTTCTATCTAAAGCTATGATCATCCATCTTTTAATGTATCTATAACAGTCAATTAGTTTTGATCCAGCTATCACTATATCTGCTTACGGTTCAACACAATATGTCATTTAATTTAATTAAGGAAGAATGCTATCTTGCTCCACGCTCTCTGGAGTTATTTGTTGTACCTTCTGCACCAAAAGATCGCATTAAAAGCTCTTCCATCATAAATTCTTCTCTGAATTCTAACAAAGGAACGGATCAACTGTGAAATGCCGGTATAATTGATTGTGGTTCGCCAATGGGGTGAAGGAGTGAAATAACCAGTGATGTGCAACGGTGCATGTCGCCGATTCTCACCGGAGACAATACTCCGACCCGCACTCAAAGACCTGAATGATTACGCCCGAAGAAAAGTCACGTACAAAAACATTCATCGACAAATCGTGACAAAATGAATGTCTTGATATCAGGCATTTTAAAAAGCCCAACCGTGACCAATAAAATCAGGGCCACGAAATCCTAGAGTCACAACAACACGATCACCAAAACATCATGACAAAGCGATAAGTTATATCACTGCAGCAGATCAAATAATACTTAAATGCAGTTTGTGATGTAACACTCTTTTATATTGCCACAATTTGGCACCTCGCTGTGAAGCAGAAGTTAGTAAGCCAGTCTCACGGTCATTGCTCCAGGAATGAGTCCGGATCTCCACACCTGTGACCTTGTTCCAGGATACACTACGCTTAGTAAATACGTATTGCTACTGTTTCGGAAAAGATCGTTCAGGCTTAAAAATCGGTGGATAGTGCTGTTTTGACAGGTGCACACTGTCTACAGTAATCATTTTTTACTGTTTTTTCTTCAAATATATCAAGGATAATAGAGATATATATTGCCGATCATAATCCTGAAAGACACAATCCTGAATGTTGAAAGGCGAAAACCCGAATGTCAGAATACTGAAAGCAGCAATCATAGAAAAGGGCTAAATTATCATCATCATCATCATCAACAACAGGATTAGTGTTTAGGTTAGAGTTGTGTAAGTGTATTTTCTTTTTTTATGTAAATTTGTTTGTATATGTTTCTCAAATAAATCCCTTTTTAAGACTGTAAATAAATGTCTCTTTAGAACTTTTTAAATTATTTTTTCTTGAATTATATTTTTGCAATTTTGACCTTTCGGGATTTCAACATTCGGGATTATGTCATTCTGATTGTGTCCTTCGTGGTGATGATCAAAACCCATATATATACTTGCTTTGTACATGAGGGAAAATTCTTATTAATTTGGCAGAACAGCAAATATTTTCCAATATCGGTCAGATAACTGTAGACATTTGTTCAAAAATAAATCTCAGTATATCTTTTAACGTAATTAATGTATTTTTACAATAACTTAGTGTGTCGCCAATAATCTCTGGTGGTGTCGCGAAATTGAGTATAATATTGTATATCTTTCAAAAGATACTTTTACTAAGTCAGTTGAATTATTATATATTTGGCTTGGCTAACAAAACTTAAGTAACGTGTCGCCAAAATTCCAATTTATAAAAAAGTGCGTCGCCAATGCAATAGGTTTTGAAACCTCTTGTAGCAGAGTGAAGGGCATGTAAGGGATAAAGCGTTTTGCATGTTAGTATAGGGAACAAGTGTCTCAGAAAAACTTTGAGTTTAAAAATGTCTTCCCCGGAAAATAGGTCACCAGGGGATTGGGATATTGGCTGAGCAGAAGCAAGGGGAGGTTTTTGGTTTTTGGAGGGAAATCAGTCAGAAGAGCGAAGCCGGAAAGAGCAGACCTGGAATGTCTAGGACGAGGCGGGTGACTACTACCATCGGTAGGAGTTGACCACGGTACGATGAAGAGAGGTGACTGAAGATGGGATGGGGGTGCGAAGGGTAGAATAGTAATTCACTTTGTGTCTTCTCATTTTATCGGGCAGTTTCTAAAAACTGCAAATAAATCGAATTACTAAAACATCTATTCTTTACATTGCCTCTTTATCTTTCGAGATGACCCATTTTCAGCTGTGACCCGAAGAACCAACAACTGCAGTCTCGTTAAGTCCCGGAGTTTCCACAACGATATCTTGGCGGTGTATCACACGGATGCATCATAGTACACTCTGTCATATGACATCACGGTGTTTTGTCTATACGCAAAGCATAATTTAGAACGTTTCTAAATATTTCATTTAAAAAAGGATTGATTGCGAGAATGAATAAACAGAAATCTTATCTTTAGATGAGATATACGAAATCAAAGTCTTTACTCGGTTCTCAAATATGTCGCAGTTTCGTTTTACATATAAACCATTGTATGCCTACCGACACATAGCCACTCCAAAGTTAGTGTTCACTTGTATCTAAAATTGTTCCGATATTATATTCTTTGCTTAATGTTATCAGACGGTCATTGTTATCTCAAAGACTGTGTCCCAAACGATTACAATAAGCAGCTTCATCTGTACATGAAATCTTATTTTTCATTTTTATTGTAAAAATAAGTTTACAGGCTTAAATAGAAAGAGACACATTAACAAAATCCACGTGACCAAATTATTTGCGCCAGTAAATCTGGAATGTCACATATTTGATAAGTGAAAAAGAAAACGACTAAGGTCACAG
The DNA here is from genome assembly GCA_006491835.1 of Architeuthis dux. Taxonomy (NCBI): domain Eukaryota; kingdom Metazoa; phylum Mollusca; class Cephalopoda; order Oegopsida; family Architeuthidae; genus Architeuthis; species Architeuthis dux. Next base: position 12,283,385 of record VCCN01005310.1, on the reverse strand, counting down.
CAGAACTTGTTTTTATGCCTAAATCCAATAAAGGATTAGCTCAACTGTTAAGGATAAGTAATTAAATCATTCTTATTCAACCTCATAATAGCATTTATTGCTGACAGACCGACCTCTCTGACTCTCCTCAGCATAGATATTTTACGTTTCAAAGATTTTGGATACTTAATTTCCTGTTCATACAAGCCAGCAACTGGGCCAATACCGTTGGGCCAATCTCTTTACGAACAGTATTGTTATATTAGAAACCGTCAGGCAAAGCCGTCAGCATCAACATAGGTTTCTTCAGTTTTTAAGTTGGTCTGGCTGGGTATGCATGTATCACGCGTACAGGCCACACCAATGGAGTTAGAAGGTTGAAAGTTTTAACATTTACTCCTTATTATGTATTGAAAAAAAACGGTTGTTTTCAATCTGTAATGCAAGTTTATTTGCGGGGGGGATTTTTAAAAAAAAAAAAAGGACAACGTTTTTTCCAGATATAATAAGGAGCAAATGTTTAAATTTTCAGCCCTCTAGCTCCATTGGTGCAGCCTGTATTGGGGGGTGATGGGTGATCAATTAAAACAATTGGGGAAAGCGGCGAACCCCTACTAAAAGCCTATTTTTTGCGGGTGGGGGGGGGGTAAAAAACCCAAAAGAACAACGTTTTTTCCAGACATAATATGGAGCAAATGTTTAAATTTTCAGCCCTCTAGCTCCATTGGTGCAGCCTGTACGCGCGATACATATACAGCCAGCCTGCATGTCGTGTTGGGAGGTGATCAATTGAAATATTGGAAAAAGGGAGTTATCAATGAATAAGTCACTTCTCTCGCCTTTTGTTGGGCGATGAACACGCGACTGAACATTAACTCAAAATATTGGGAAGTCTACACTGATACAATTCGGAAATAGAGTTTCCTGGTTTACTATTAAACGCACCAGAGATCAGCATTTCTCCCCACTGTCTCCGTCCCTTTCAGAGTAAAGAAAAACACCTAGCCTGGACCACACATACACACCGTTTGTGATACCATTACATATCTATATTTCTAAACCTCATATCCCCGCCCCAAAGATAGCTATCAGGAAAACGGAAAAGGTTTTGGTTTTCACTGATATCTATTAAGGTCGATAAGCAACTTCAGATTTTCTAGTTTTTTCTTCTATAGGTTGAAGGTCTCGTACCACTTAAAGTACCGGGACGGGTATTAAGAGCGCTGCTAGCAAAACACACAACAGGGCTTTGGAGTTGACAGACGCCTCAAACCGACCCAATGAGGACTGTCCCGAATTTCTCCGACCGCCCAGAGCGATGCGGAAGACAGAATATTCTTTATCAACACTGATCCATGTCAAGATTGCAGAGTTTGTGTTTGGGTTGTGGTGGGTTGTAACGGGAGAAATCAGTGACTGGCGTGTAAATTAGCAAAATAGATTCGTGAAGACTGATCGAAGCAGATAAGCCTTCTTGTACAAATAATTTACGAGTTTGTCTCGCATCGACAGATTCCACATTGCTCGGCAATTGGAAATGTTTTCTTTAAAGAACCAATAGAAGTCTTTCCATTGGTGACACATGATAATTATATAAGAGAGGTCTGGTTAGTCACTCAATAGAAACCGTCACGTGACAAACGTCTTTTGGTAGGGGTTCGCCGCTTTTTCCAATTGTTTTAATTGATCACCCCCCCCAAAAAAAAAACACAGGATGTCGGTCACGTGACGATTTCTATTGAGTGACTTACCAGACCTGTCTTATGTAATTATCATGTGTTACCAATGAAAATACTATGTTCAGTCGCGGGTTTGACTATGTTTCAAAATTGAGGGTTCGTATATCATGAGTTTGCTGTTCGATTCCTAACGACTTCGCTGTTATTGTCTACATAATCTCAATTCTTTCCTCGAATTTCCAATCCATTCAATCTCGATTCTATTATTTTTTGGTTCGGTTCCAAGTGCGCCCACCATTATGGTCCCTCGTGTTTCATGGGTTCTTTTTAGTTCCCGAGTGAACTCCAGGTATTTCTCCAAATTTCAGCTTTCTTTTGTCTTTTCCCTCGTAGGTCCTCTTTTATTTATTCAGGTCAATTAGATCCGGTCTTCTCACTTGGATGGGATAGTCGGTTTGGATCTAAAAGTTCTAGGGTAGTACTAGTACTTTCTTGTGGATAGTAAAAACAAACTGATTTATATAATTCTTTCTTGCTTTCTTTGTTTCTTTATTTATAGGTTTTAGGGAAGAGTAGTATGAAATGTAGTTTCCATCCCAGGTATTAAGCTGACGTTCGAGTACATTTCAAAATAACGGACGCGAATCGGGGAAAAGCAGTCAGTAATACAAATGTGGTTCCAGTGTTTTAGTATCGCCCATAAATAAGTACACCCCAACCACTTTTTAATAAAAAGTTAATTATCTTCTAAATCAAACATAGCAGGATTCTATTATTTCGAGTGGAAAATTACACAATCAAAACAGTTATTATCAGATATGATTTATGACCAAACTCTTCATCATTAAAACTCTGTTGCTAAAAACCTTTTCGTAGTGATGTAGTCATCTTTGGACGGCAACATATTCATATTTTTAGCAACAGAGTTGCAAGTTTGGTCATACATAATACCTGATAATATATGTTGTTATTGTGT
>VCCN01005310.1:12262626-12280381 GCA_006491835.1 Architeuthis dux | reverse complement strand
AATTATAATGACATTTATTAGTCGAGAGCCTATATTTGCCCGTCGCCGGTGTGAGCGACGGCTAAACGAGCGGCGTAAATGTGAATAAAGAAACGAACTCCGTGTGGGGATCGAACCCGCGTCCACCTTGGAAGCTACCTTATACGCAGGTACTGCTCTAACCAACTGAGCTAACAAAGATCTCTGGTAGGCAGGAGTTATTTAATCTTACACTTTGTTGGCTTCTCCATTCCCATGTTCGTATTTAGGCACGAATATAGTGTGGCTCTCGATGTCGACAGTATGAAATTAAATGATGGATAATCTTTCAGCCAGGATTCGAACTCGGTTCGCTGATTCTGTTTTCCGTGCTGATAACCGTTACGCCATCTCTGAACCTCCGCTATCGTAACGTTGACAGCATTGGTTGCTTTCTGTTATGTTCGCAGAAGATTTTATCTTCTTAGTACATGTCTGTGCATAGGCGAGCTCGTATGACTGTTGGGGTATTTGAAAGTTCATTACTTTAAGGCTTTTGCTTAGAATATCACTACTTAAGAGATCGCAAACTGTGGTGTGTTATTTTATAAGACCGGTCATCACTTATTCATCAAAAAACTCTGCTTTGGTTATTTAAACACTTCGGAGGCGACAGGGAAACACACTTCTTGATATCAGACACTGTGTTTCGAAGACCCTGTTGCTTCGAGTTCTGTTCACTGGTTGAGAAGTGTGATGTGACTGAGGACTATGAAAACCCGTTCCCCCACACCCAGAAAGGAGAGGATCCGATAAGATCAACTCTTAACATGTCGGGTCCTTCCAAAGTAAACGAAGACGTTAAATCATCCTATACATGAGATCAAACTTTTGGAGACTCAGTAGGCGGAAAGTGCATCCCGCACTAAAGGAAAAGAATTTCTTGTCAATGTGTTGATAAGGACGGTAATCCTCTACTGTGGCTCAAGTCCCTTCCACTTCTTTGGATCACTCATTAAAAGGAAATAAGAAGGTGTGAACATTGTTCGGTATTCGACGCTCGTTCCCTATCCCGTTACTCAACGTGACTTGTATACATCAAGTCAGCTTCTTGACAAACTTATCACGTTTTATAACATCGTTCATGTGTTGAGTGATCAAAGACGCATAGGTGGCGCCCAATTCTTCTTCTCCTCCCTAACGTGAGCCGTCGTCTCAGAGATCAGAGGTCCTCGGTGATAAATCTCTGCATGAGAAGATAGAGCACCATGGGAGCTGCCCTGCATTATCAAACAGCACTACCACGAGTTCTGTTCTGGGGTTTGTTTAGTTGTTTTCTCTACGTCTGTGGATATCTCGACAGTCAGTACAGATCACTGAGCCTTGTTCAAGCGTCGGTACATCTAACACTTAAACAGAGTTCCCACTAAAATTGTATATCTGCTTTTAAATTATTTTTTTTGTAGATGCTTGGGGGTCTTACTGGGACCCTAATGCACGATTTTGCGAGCTCTCTTAGGCTTTTCTGCTACCTTAAGCTATATCTTTGTAACGGATGTACAAAATAAATCGAGATAAAGAGATGCTCAACGACACAGTTCAAAGCTAAAGTGGCTTGATGCCGAGATGCTGAGTGTAGTTCCTGGGGAAGGAGCTTGGCGGCGTCACTCGGGGTGCGCGCTGCCTCTCAGCAGTCAGTACTTATCACTGAGCCTTGCTCAAACGTGGGTGCATCAAACGCTTAAAAATAGTGTCCACTAAAATTGCATATCTGGTTTTAAATTCTTTTTTCCCCTATATGATTAGAGGTCTTACTGGGATCCTAATGCACAATTCTTGACCTTTCGTCCCACTTACTGGCAGCTCGTTACCATACTCCCTCAAAGGAAAGAATAGTCGGGCTTTAAAACTAAGCTGTCATCCATAACAATAAACGCATATACGTATTATTGCGTAAAACACGGAGATTAAAAGATGTGTGTAAATATACACACTGAATGTTTTAGGGTGCTTCACAATGAGACAACCGTTAGTAAGCTGGTTTCGCAAATCATTTGCAGTGAGTTCGAACATTCCTTGGTGTCCCATAATTAAGGCCTTCTGCTAAAATTAATCTAAGCTTAGTAGATAACTATTTAAGCTTATAACTATATATAATTATATAAATAACTATATAAGCCTGCATGCTGTTTTGTGGGGTAAAAAAAGGGAAGATATGTATTAAGCTTACCACGCACAAAACCACATGAGCAGGGAACCCCGAGAGTATCAAACTCGCTTAACTCGCGAATGCTCTAGCCTGACCATCTTGCTATCTATCACACTATCCCAGGCTCCAGAGACGATGGGGAAAATATAATAAACTATACTTCTTGCCTGGAATACTCACATTAAAATTAATCTCCAATAGTTAACACAGGCCTACAAAATGTTATGACCTGACTGTTGTTTTCATTCTGATACCTGTTTTTAAACTATTTTTGGTGCTGATTTCAAAGATTGCATCGGTTTTTGTCCACCAGGACAGCTAATCAGTATTTTTATTAACAATTGTAATTTTGTCGTTATTTAAAGGCATTTTCACAACTTCCATGTACGTTTACTTAAAACAACTTATTGGTGTTCAATGTAATATAATTAAATTACATTTAACACCAGTAAGTGATTATTAATGTTAATTGCATTTTTACAAAAGTGTTTGTTCCAAATGTGATCTAAAACACATTATCTTACATATAAATCATTATCTAATGGGTGTAAGCCATGTTTGATATTGTTGTTTTAAGATACACGTGGTGTATCTAGTCTTCAGGAACAAAGATATTTTATAAAAAATGTAAAACTTGCACTTTTTGACCCCATGAACCTCTTTTTGTTTGGTTCACCTTTTTCGTTTTTACTGCCTCAATACTGACCATTTTTACATATTGAACACCTATAATGGATTATTTCAATTAGTAACCCACCCAAGGTTTTCTTACATGAAGTCTCTAGTCTTTAGAGCCAATATATTTTCAAAAATACAGATCTTTTTGTTTTTGGCCCCCCTCGTCTAATATTTTTGTCAAATTTTCAGCCAATTTTTAATGTTAATTGCATTTTTACAAAAGTGTTTGTTCCAAATGTGATCTAAGACACATTATTTTACATATAAATCATTATCTAATGTGTGTAAGCCATGTTTGATATTGTTGTTTTAAATAAACGTACATGTAATTTGTGAAAATGCCTTTAAATAACGACAAAATTACCAATGTTTAGTAAAAATGCTGATATGCTATGAAAAAAAACTTGACCTGATGGACAAAAACCGATGCGATTTTTTAAATCAGCACCAAAACTAGTTTTAAAACAGGTATCAGAATGAAAACAACAGCCAGGTCATAGAATTGTGTAGGCCTGAGAAATTCATTTGGCATATTTTAAACGAACAATGTATTTAAAGAATTTATTTGATTTGGTCTAGAACAAAATCTGAATTCAACACCGCTAATACAAGGATTGATACAAGAGAGAGAGAGAAAACAGTATTATATTTCTTTTCTTTCTTCTTGGCCTTTTTTTTTATCAGTTACCTGTTACGTGAATCGAAGAATAGTCCCATTTTCTCACCTAATCACCATCTACTGCCACTGTTTTCCCTTTCAATACAATCGCCCAAACCGTTTTCCATGCGACCCAAAGAAATGACTGCATCGTGCTAAGCCATTTCCCGCCTCTTTCAACTTTTTAACACTTGTCGCTAAAATGAAAAGCGCCTAAAAACTGATTTTCAAAGACCTCGGGTGAGTGATAACCTGAACATTCAAGCTTAATGTTATGTAGTGGGTGGTCGAAGAATAGGAGCGAATAAAACTCCCCCCAAAACATCCCTCTGGGTTCTTAAGGACATAAAAGAAGACAGGTGGCCGAGTATATAAGTAGATCTGTTATTGGTAAGCAGTGGTATAGTGCAAAGAAAAGGCGAGCAGGCAGCGATTTGAAGGCTCTTTCTCGGCATAGGTTGGGGGCTAAAGCCCCCCCCCCCCGGAAAACTTTTGAAATTTCATAGATGTTTTGAGACATTTTAAGGGTACCTTAAAATATACATAAAGATATAATGCACCGATTCGGCTAATATAAGGGTACCTTGATTCAATATACATAAAGATACAATGCACTGTTTTGGCTAATTTAAGAGTACCTTTATTCAATATACATAAAGATACAATGCACCGTTTCGGCTAATTTAAGGGTACAGACAGATAAATAGAATGTGAATTTTAGTAGTATATGGATAGTGAGGAAATACCCGTCCCCCCTCCCCCAAAGGGAAGGAAACGCCGTTCCTACAGCACATTGCGCTACTGTTGGTTAGAAATTCTGGCGAGACATTCATGAATGTACTTTGAACAAAGTTGTAAGCCGAGTTATTGCTCGTCAGGTTTAAGTGTTGCCTCTTTAGCAGGCGTTGTTTATTTGCAACTCCGAAGCAGCATCATATAACAAAAGGTCGGTGATTCAATCTGTGCCATCAGTAGTTGTTTCTTTAACTTGAGCTTCACAAAAATTCGGCAGACATAATTTACTCATGACCTTGCCCCTTTTAGTGCAATGGGGAGGTGCTGTCTCGGTTACCAATCCCCAGTTCCCGAAGGTGGCAGTGATTCAGTTTCTCCCTTCGCCGTATGGTTAGAATTTAAGTTGACGTGCGTTTATCTACACTTAGACTAGTCGCAGTAAATGATATAACTATTAACTCAGGTGCATGGCGGAGTAGCGATAAAGTCCGTGGGTAGCAATAAGAAAAGCTGAAACCTTGCTTACGTGTACTGGGTTCAAATGCAGGTGACTCTAAAATACAACCGTGCTTATTGTTTCATCTTGGGTGCCTCGCGGTTGAGTAGTGCTTAGAAAGCTAGTCTTGTAGACCATTGATAGTGTAGTGAGTGCGATCTTCGCTGAGTGTTCCACACCGGTCGCCTTGAACTAGATTAGTTATGGAAACTAAATATCTATAAATATAATTCTTTAAGGAATCAATTTAACAACCTCTCCTCTAGCAGGGCCGTCGGAACAAAATTCATATGGGGGGCGAGCGAAAAGGAAATCTTTTTAGACCCTGTAGATCGCTGGAAACACCCCTATTGTAAAAAAAATGCACTATTTAATTGATGGATATATGATGATATTTAGATATCTAATTGATGAAGATACATATGAACAAAAGGCTGCTTAGGGAATTTTTGAAAATAGAGCTTCAAGCTGTCAGAAATCAATGTCTATTATACACCAAGAACTAGCAAAAAATAATTGAAGGGGATAATTGGCTTATTTACTCTTTCTGTAATCTTAAAGCTAGCTTTTTGTTGCATTTTTCGAAAATGTAAGGAACACATATTGGCAAATTATTGGGGGCTGAAGCCCCCTCCCCCCGGTTCCGACGGCCATGTTGCCATTTGAACATCATCTCTGCTAAGTTTTGGCAATTACCCACCTCCCAAAAAAAGAAATGCTTTAATTTATTGACAAAGTTAAAGAGGATATTGTTCACTCGTATGAATACCTACATTTTTAAATGCATTATAGCTAAATTTGTTTTGACATTTCCAAGCATATCCGTTGAGACTTTTTTGCGTATCGGGTTTCATCACACTTGTCACACTGAACTTCATACTTTAAAAGGCTGTTTGTTGTAAACAGCGAATAGCTGGCAACGGATCCTCCACGACCAGATGAAGAATGGCGGCTTGGAATGCGTTGTCAGTCATGGGTTCTCTTAGTTTTGGCAATTAAACATCCTCCCCACTAAACCAGTCTAAGAGAGAGTGTTTAAAAGTTTGCAATGTAAGTTTATGCTAAATTGGTCCCTCAGTTTGTATCCAGCAGCATTCACGCTTATTTTTCGAAAATTCAGACTTTTTTAGTGATCCCTGTCCGACAAAAGGCGAGAGAAGTAACTTATTTATTGATCACCCGTTTTTCCAAAAGGTTTTAATTGATCACCCCCAACACGGCATGCTGCTTATTCGGTTACTATTAGGTTACTTTTGTAGTAGATAGATACTTCCATCATAACAATTAGTAGTGTGGGCTGTAGCTACAAGTATACATACATACGTACACGATATATATTAAGCTGAGCTTTCTTAGTCTGGCACCAGACTAAATCAGGAGTGGGAGTGTGAATAGGAAGATTGCACTGCGCCAATATTCTATATGGCCTACCTTCCTTGAAGAACAGCTTTCGAGATCCTTACTTTCACCTGGGCTCGAACACAAACACATGGCACCGGTGGCAAATACGTACGCTTACATACATTTATAGTCACTACCATATATATTTATGTGTGTGTGCGTGTGATTTTTCTTTGCTTAATTGTTCTTATAAATGTTATCACCAAGGCTAAAATTCAAGCAAAATCAACCAAATTCGTTTAACATACAGTATCACCCATAAATGAATACATCCCTACCACTGTTTTATAGAAAGTTAATTTACATATTAAACAGCAATGTCATGGAATAAATTTAACTTACAGTGTCGTCCATAAATGAGTACACCCTACCACTTTTCTTTTAATAGAAAGTTAATTTTCTTCTAAGCCAAACATAGCGGGATGTTTAAATAGCTTTTCGTACGCTTGAACCCCTTTTTGTTGTTTCGGCCGATCCATTCTGAGTTCAACCCGATGTGGCTTCCGTTTCTCAACAGACCTAAACCCGACAAGACACAGAAACACCCGGGCCCTGCGTTATAAGGGTTACCCCCTTTAAAAATAAATCTTCTGTTTACCGCATCACACTCGGATTTTATACCTGAAGAAGGCCGAAGAATGGATCGGCCGAAACGTCGTGTTTACAACACAAACAACAAGGAGTTCAATCGTCCGAAGAACCATTTGAATATTAATGACTGAAAAAAGCAGGATGTTATTATTTCTAGTGGAACACAATCAAAATTGATATCATCAGGCATTATTTACGACCAATCTCTACAGCATTGAAATATGTTGCTTCACCCCTTCAAAAAAATATTTTTGGCAATAGTTCCAATGCTGTAAAGTTTGGTCATAAATAATACCTGATAATATCCGTTTTGGTTGTGTAATGTTCCACTAGAAATGATAAAATCCTGCTGTTTGGTTTAGAAGAAAATGAACTTTCTATTAAAAAAAAGGTGGTAGTGTACTCATTTATGAGCGACACTGTAAGTTAGATTTATTCCATGATATTGCAGTTTGTTACGTATTCTTATGTAAACAAATAGCGCCTCTTCAAGGATGATGGAGTGTAATGATGAACAGAATATATAGATAAACAAACAAGTAAAAGAACAACGCATCACTTAGAATAGCTCTTTACTTGTTTACAGATCCTTTTTTAAGTGTAACGACGAGATATTTAATACGTAACGCTTGTCAAAATGATAAAATACAAAAACATTGTTTGATTTACAAGATCAAAAGTTAGCAGTATTTATCGTTTTTCATTGATTTCTGTTTTCTTTTTTCGAATTTAAAGTCAATATTAACATTTGAAAAAAAATACGCCATGTTATTCGCAAGGAATGTCATCATCATCAGCCTTTTAACGTCCGTCGTTGGAAATAGGCCTCCACCAGGATTCGCCAGACCTCTCGATCGTGGGCGTTGCGGAGCTAGTACTTTCTGAACTCGTCTAGTTCGTAACGCCATCTTTGCCGGCCACAATTTCGCGTATGATTTCGGAGTCGTGTGTGTGTGTGTGTATATAAACAAACTTGCTATATAACAAGAAAAAATCTGACCCAACAGTGAAACGGAGTTTAAACTTTGTATGAGCCATGTGTTACTACACACACACGTATGTATGCATGTAACCTGAAAGAACAGCTTAAGACAAAATTCAAGGATCTTCTTTGGATCAACTCTAGTGCACTCCTTGACCTAAGCAGTCTAAGACAAGATATATGTTGAGTTAAATCTCTGCTGTTCTGGTCTCACCAAGAACAACAAATATATCCTTTTCTCTCTTTCAATATCTTCTACTTTCTTTTCCTGTTTCTCTTTTCCCTTTTCTTCTTATTGACCCCCATCTCTCTCTCTCGCCTTCTCCATATGTCTACACACTTCTTTTTCTTTTTCCGTTCATTTCTCTGTCTCTATTTATCTCCATGTCCGCTGTCTTTCTTTCGCTCTTTCTATTTCTATTTCTTAGAGGGATTAAGCTTTTCATTGTTTGTCTATCAGGTCACGTTAAACCAAACCGATATATAAAATTAAGATTTCCCTACCATGATTTGAAATGACGACCAAGTGATTGTTAGGTGCTCTCTTATCAACTGTGCCAAACTGACAAGTCTTATATACCTACGAATTTCAGTTTTTAGTTGTTTTTTTGTCTTGTTTTTGTTTGTTTTTGGGGTTTTGTGATGGTCTGTTCCTACAATTTTAACATCTTTCTTTTTTCTATTTTCAGGTAAGAAAACTTCTTTGTTGAATGCTAAGGTTTTTCAAGCGAAACAGTGAGTTACTTTTACTTTTACAATGTGTGGCCTTACACTGGAGACTCTGAATAATATCAAAATATCATGCTAACATTAGTTGGGTTTTTTTTTCACTTATTAGACATTTCACGAATATGTTATTTTTAGGAATTATTTTACACCAGAAATATTCATTTCTCCATTTTTATTTTTGTTAAATGAAGTATTATAAATCATTATTAGTTTAAAGTTTTATGACTATTTTTTAACTTCATCTTAACTTTTATTAGTTGCCTTTTTATCGCAACTTTGCAAATTTAAAATAATAATGATTTATAATACTTCATCTAACAAAAAATGATGCAAATCATTTTGTCGCGTGGGTTTTGTTAATGTGTCTTTTGTCAAACTCTCAACCAAGTTGGATGTGACTTTTGCCACCAATACAAAGGTTGCAGTAATCATCTTCAGTCGGAATAGAAGTAGGAGTGGAGTTTGACCCTGCAGCAGCCATGCTTGTCTTTCTTTCTGTCTTCTTTCTTTCTTTCTCTCTTTCTTTCTCTCTTCCACTTTCTTTTTTTCTTTCATTCTTTCTTCCCTTCTTTGGACATTGTCTTTTGTCATCACTCCGTCGGGCTTTCCCCTCTCTTTTTTTTTATATATCTTGTAACTTTCCTTCTTGGATCCTTCGTTTTGTTTTCTTCACTATCTTCTTCCAGTATTTTTCTTTCTTCGCCGAGCTATCTTCTTCACCTTCCTCTTTTACAATTACTTGATTTATGTCTCTTTTCACATCTTTTTTCCCCTCTGACTTTTTCTATTCCTCTTTTCCTTTCTCTTTCTCCCCTTCCCTCTTTTCCTTTCCCTTTCTCCCCTTCCCTCTTTTCCTTTCCCTTTTTTCTTTCCATTTTCATGCGTGAATTATTTGACATAACAAGCGCAACATTTTTTCATATTATTTCTATTTTCTTCTTTCAACATTGCCGACGCTAAAGTGATGTCCCGAATATAAAGAAGTTGACTTTCCACCGACATTTGAGCCAATGCTTTTGCTTTCGTCTATTCTCTGTTCTTTTTTCTTTTTTCATTAATTCGGTGTGCTCTTTCGTCGTTGTTGACTTGTCTTTTATGTCTATGGTATGTCGGTATTTAAAAGCATATGAATTTGACGACTGAGGCTAGATACGCTGACGTAAAAATATTTGTCTAACGCCAATAGTTACTCCCTAAAGGTCTTAACCCACACACACACCTGCGTCGTAAAAGTACCAATGCTTTTGAACGAATTCTTTATTGCCAGTCAGTGTACCAGATTCTTTTTTGAAAGGAAGCTCTAAAATCTGGTCATTAACTCGAGTTCCTCAAGTTCAAATTCGATTCCTCGTGAAATTTACGTAGGTAAATCAATAAGTCCGTAGCCTAATGATGAAAAAAGCATTTATTTTACACAACACACATTCATTTCTCCATTTTTATTTTTGTTAGATGAAGTATTATAAATCATTATTATTTTAAAGTTTTATGTCTACTTTTTACCTTTTTCTTAAATTTTTTTTTTTTTTATCGCAACTTTTATTGCAAATTTAAAATAATAATGATTTATAAAGCTTCATCTAACAAAAAATGAAATGGATGTTATTTCGAATTTCTGCTCCCCGTTAAGGCTCGGTGGCGTAATTGGTAAAGCAGACCAGGCTAAACGGTGCTTCTCCTGGCTAGGGTATGTCGGTTCAAGTCTCACCCGAGGCTTATTCTTTATTTTCCGATCAACGCTATTTGCTCACTACCGGAGGATAATCGGTCTGATCAAAAGTTCATTTCATTCAAAGAGATTTTCAGACGATCTATTCCTTCTTGTTGTTTGTGCTGTTAACATTCTACGGCCTTCTTCAGGTGTACTATCCGAATGTGATGGTGGTAAACAGAATTTTTTCTCTGCAATGGTAGCTACGCTTATAACGTAGGATTCGGGTGTTTTCCTTTCCTTTCATTTTTAGGCCTCCTGGATTACCATACCTTGTCTTTGTTGCTTAGCGGAAGCCACATCAAGTTGAACTCCACACTTGTCTGACTCAACCGATTTTTTTTTTGTCAATGTACTTAACCCAACGCTTCTCCACTAATCACATATATCGAACATTATACAGTGAAAATGTCAGATCAAAATTCAGCTAATTTTGCTGTTTCTGTTATGCAAACATGCAGACCGTATGCAAGTATTTTCCATTTTCGGCCCACTTAGTTTTAGTTGAGACAAGATGTTGATTATAGTCACAGCTGAACTATTCTAACACATTCGTAGTTTGCAACGCATTGGGATGTGAAACCCACAAACAATTCGCTCGAAAACGTCGGATCGGCTTCCAGAAATAAATCTTGGGATATTCTTGGATTGATCTTTTCGCATAGTTCAAGATAACTCAATTCTTTAAGAATCTAAAAGAAATCAGCATCCAGTACACGAACTCATCTGATAAAGTAGGTGTGGTTAGAACTACAGTCAGATAGAACATTTCATTGGAATTTTCAAACACAGACATACAAAAACATAGACACACCCTATACATATACACGTGTGTCTGAGAATATATACATATATATATGTATATAGAGAGAGAGATTGTTATGTAAATATGACGGTGTGTCATTAGTATTTATGGGCGTAATTCATTCTAAATAGTAATTTTCCGGTTGAGCTATTTACCATATGATATGTTTATTTAAATAATATTTTGTACGGTTGACCCCGCTAACAAACGTTACTTCCTGAATGAAACCTTTGAGTTGAACAAGCTGCCAGGGTTTAATACATCGTCTGCACAAAGGAATGTTCTTTTAAGAACGACTTGAACATCTTTTTATTTCGTTACGAAGAGGGTATTCCTTTATTAGGGACCAGATTTGAAGTTTCAGACTGGTCCCTCCTTTCTTTTGCTTCAATGCATCTGCCAACTGAAGCCGCTTGATAGCTTTTCACATTTTCCATAAACGAGGAACAAAGCAAATCTCATCGTATGTAAAGTACGAGGGTGGATCAATAAGCCCGTAGCCTGACACGTGGTTATTAGCTGAATTTTGATCTGAGATTTTCACTCTATAATGTTCGATCTATGTGATTAATATTTACCACCGAATAAGAGGTCATCGCCACCTATCCTATGTTCATCGTGGGATCAAGTTACCCGTATACACACATTTTAAGCTTGTAGGTTGCAAACGTTTAGGAGTCTATAAAAAATAAATTTACAAAGAAACATTCTTCGTCTTTTTAGTATATAGGACTAGAGTGAAGTATATTATACAAATAATTGAGCAGCAAAAATGGAGATGGGCTGGTCATCTAGGAAGAAGAAATGACAATAGATGGGAGAAAAGACTAACCGACTGGTGCCCATGGGACAGTAAACACAGTAGGAAAAGACCAGATACAAGATCGAGAGATTAAATGGAAAAGTTTGCCGGTAAGACGTGGCAGAGGTTAGCACAATCTAGGTTGTCATGGAAGGAGATGGGAAAGGCCTTTTTCCAGCAGTGAACCTATAACGGCTGATGATGATATACGCGCACACACACACACACAGTTATTAACTGAATTCTGATATGAAATTTTCGCTATATAATGTTAGATCTATGTGTTTAATATTCATCACTGGATAAAGTGAATTTACAAGAAAGGAGATTATGTTGAAAAATAAATATTTGTTATTTTTTTCATCATAAGGCCAGAGACTGATGCATACCTGTCAAGTTTCAATGTTGAAAATGAGTGAGAATCGCACCCGTCCCAAATTAAAACGTGTTTCAAAAGTTCTGTATGTGAACTGTCAAAATAATTTGAGTTCCTGAGTTCTGTAAAAATATACTGAATACATACAAATAAACAACCAACAATTGTTAATCACTAACCAAAAGGTTCACACTTTTATAAAAAATTCAATTTTTATAAAATGTGTGAGAATTATACATTAATGCGTGAGACAGTGACGTTCCCACATTATCTCACGCATTAATGGAAAATCCTCACACATTTTATAAAAAAAAGTGTGAAATTCTCACGCATTTTATGAAAGGTAGGAAATTTTATAAAAAGTGAATTTCCTACCTTTCATAAAATGCGTGAGAATTTTACACTTTTTATAAAAAGTGTAAAATTCTCACAAAATGTGTGAGTCTCACGCATTTTGCGTGAGACTTAACAGGTATGATGATGTACCTACGTATGTGGATCAAAATACTAATGACAGAAAATATTTGTGAATATTGTTAAGGTTTGAATAAGCGGACTAACCGGCAAGTGAGCTTAGTTACCAGCTTCAGCAAAGAGTATCGAGGTTCACTACCCAGAACTACGTAACTGACAAGTTTGAATGTTGCTTAACTCCAGCGCTTTAACGTAGTTAGGTTATTTACTTTTACGACTGTAGAGCAAGTTCCCGGACAACCATTCTCAACTTGTTTTTGGTCACGGTCCCCCTAAGAGCTCTTCTCCGGTTCCAGGGTCACCTGTCAAACAGCGATGCGACACAAACAGATAGAAATTCATTTATTATTATTTCAGTCTATGACCCCCTTCAAAAATGCCAGAGTCCCCAAGGGGAGCGTATGGCCCCCGTTGAGAATGGCGGTTCTACACAATAGAAAAGTGCTTATAATTAGTTTTATGAAAACAAATCGTATTTGAAATGATGGAAATATTTAATAACCAAGTGTTGGAAGAGACAACAGCTTCACTAAAAATGACAGCATCACAAAAGAACTAAGAGAGCGTTACATATGAGATGCTTTTTGATTGGCATGTTTACAGGAGAATCAAGTTAAATGTCTCTAATGAATATGGTAATTCCTTTTTGGGAATATTTTCTGAATATTAAAAAAGAATGAAGGGGATAATAATTTATCACTCAGGCTTATTACTATCGTTAGCTGTTTATGTAACCCATGATATCACGAGTAGGATTTATGGAACAAATACCACCTAAACTCTCATTCACTATAACTATAATGATATATGCATCTGTCAAGAGAAGAACACTCCTGTCAAACCTATGTTTTGGTTTGTTTCTTTTAGAAAATAAATACTGAATTTGTTTACCGGGAAGAGTCAATAGTTTCAAATGGTGGTTTGGAGATATTTTTATCAGCAAATCCTTTACCCTTAAGTGGAAGAGTCCAGCGTTACGGACAGCGAACCAAGAAAATCACACTGTTCATTATTAGAGTAGATTGCTGTTGCTATTTTCACTATTGCAGGAAAAGAAATTAATCTAACGCAGGGCCTATGAGGTGGTGCAGGGAGTACATCGTGGCCGGGATCCAAAGGCGGCCCGGGAGCCAAAGTGGGTCAAGGGATTCCTTGTGATTTCAGAAAATGTTTGCATATATTGAAGTGGATAGAAATAGGATTACTGATTAAGAAAAAGGGGCTCGAAAGAAACTGTATATCCCCTGATAAAATGCATCTTGGAGGTCCTTATTTAAGGGCCTTATATCCAAAACTCAACCAGCGGATCGAAATAATGATTTGAATAGTGGAGGTAAGCTGATCGGCCACAATGTATGATACCAAGCTTTTATAGGGATTCAAAAGAAGATAGTGAATGTTGATGCCCAATATTGTCTATACTCTTTCTTTGTGCTGCATTGTAACAGGGGACAGACCACATGAGTGTTCAGGTGGATGCCTCCCAGACAACATAGAAACACGAAACGACTTTAGCAATCTAAACTTGAAAGCCTCTCTCAGCCTCAAGTTCTAATTTTATTTTTTTGTCCGGCTATCCATTTCACACACCTGTTTATCCGAGTTATTTTACAATCAATACGAATTTCCTGACAAAACCGTGCATGACCTTAACCTGTTAGCTGCCACGGACGAGATAACTCGTCTTAGAAATTCGACAGTCCTGTGTCACGGACAAGATAACTAGTCTTATGATAGTGCATTATTCTTTTGCAAGATTGCAACACGCCCAACGACAAGAGAGTATATACGAATGTATTGAATGTAAAGTGGTCCTATGTGTAGATCTATGTTATAAGATATTCCATAATATTTTAACCTATTTATATATATATTAAAATTATTAGATATTCTCTTGTAAATATTAGTTGATTTGTATAAAAATGACCACCGTTTTAAACCTAAAATGCTTTCTATTTTCATCATTTTTTACGAGAAAATCCCGCACAAGAGTTACAAAAATTGGGCTTCCTATTTCTGGTGAAATATAAACTAAGTTTAAAGTTATTTTCTATAGTTTTGAGAAGGGTCATTAACATTCAAATAGTTATTCGGACGATTGGACTCTTTATTGTTGTCTGTGTTGTTAACACGACGTTTCGGCCGGTCCTTACCTGCTTTGAAATTAAAACTTCTGTTTAACCCATCACATTCGGATATTACACCTGAAGAAGGCCGAAGAATGGCTCGGCCGAAACGTCGTGTTAACAACACAAACAACAAGGAGTTCAATCGTCCGAAGAACTATTTAAGCTTAAAGTGATTAATTCTTTAATTATTTATGTTGGCATGAACAGAATAAGTCAAAGATTCAAACTATGACTCTCACGGCTAGAACGAAAACTTGATAATGTAAAAACGATTGTTG
This sequence comes from Architeuthis dux, assembly GCA_006491835.1. Taxonomy (NCBI): domain Eukaryota; kingdom Metazoa; phylum Mollusca; class Cephalopoda; order Oegopsida; family Architeuthidae; genus Architeuthis; species Architeuthis dux. The sequence continues at coordinate 12,265,369 of VCCN01005310.1, read as the reverse complement.
AAATTGAAGCTAAGTAAGCAGAAATTGAGGAATGCATATTAGCTCAACTGTACATATGAGGGGTGTACCGTAGGATGGGCGAACTAACCAAAATATGGTTTTGAGAAAATGACCTCCAAAGTTTGGCGAATCTAAAAACCGCATACCAACCACATTTTTGGATTGATTTTCATAAATATTTGTATGATAGCTCAGTATATTGTGTAGAATATGACCATAATATTGTTTTTACATTATATTACAGAAAGATTACCAAATATCGTGCATTAACAACCAATAATTAACATTGGCAATCAAGGCTTTGCACGTGGTGAAAAATTGCCTTCTAAACAATGGCAAAACAGAGAGTATTAGAGGCGAACTGGAAACTTGCTGATTATCCCACTAGATAGAGCAGGGTGGTTGACTACTTTACCATAGAAAATGCATTTTCGGAACAGTGGCGAGTTCGCCACTCCTACGGTAGACGCCTCATATGTAGTGTAGAAAAAATTAAAAGACTGATGTCACATGAACACCAAACAGGTTTGGAAATGATAAAATGAATATTTACTAAAAAGGATAGGGAAAAGGGAAGGTAGAAGAATGCCTTGCTTATAAAGACATATAAACCCATAGCAAAGGATGGTCAATAAAAGAATCAGTGCGTGAAAATTATAATGAATTATAACCACGCTTCGGCATTTATGCCGTAGTTCAAGAGAAAAATATGATGGTTGTATGGGCGGAGTGAGATTTGGCAGATACAATTTAAAAATACCATCACTATTGTTATCGTATTTGACGGCATGTAAGACGACCCTTTGTTTTCAAAAAAAATATCTTAAAAGGTAAACGTAATCTTTATTGTCCAGCCCCACATTGACCAGAACTTGAGGAGGGGTTAAAAAAAAAACGAGGTGATACATGAGAAGAATTCAGGGGCGTGTTTTTTTTTGTTGTTTTCTTTTTTTCTTTTTTGGGGGAGGTTCCTTAGTATTCCTGCTGAAATAAGGGTTTTTATATGCCATCAAATACGGTAGCAGGGTGGGGCGGGAGCCGTCGAGGTTCACTCACTGCTCGAGTTTATTTTGGTTAATTCTCACTGATCATGACTTATTGGCCGGTTGAACTCTATCCACACATATAATAATTAGCAATGTGTGTTTGTACTCTGTCACGGTAAGGGACGCAATTGACGTAGTAAAATAAAATTGTATATTCTGAAGACGTAATAAAAATGTTGAATTTAATAAAAACAATAAAAAAAGTAACAACAAATAATAAAATCCGTTTGTGGTCAACAGAATGCTCACTGCAATGCAAATCTCTATTATCCACGTATATAAAGTGCAATATGTATAGCCATATATTTTATATATGCCGTCGTTTTTGACGGCACGGGTTAACTATAAATATTTCTGGATTGTAACCTAGAAGCCAAGATATCTGAGACATCAAATTGGAAGATCTAATTCTCATTATCAAGAGGTCGACGCCTGTCAGCGATGAATAGCACAAAAGCAGAATTCTGACGTCGTAGCTTAACTTAGACCAATTCTTCCCACTGAACGTTTCATTTAAGAGTTTGTTTTTTTGTTTTTGTTTCATTACATTCATGTAATATAGGAACCATGGAAACATGTTTTTACTTTTACTCTGTTATATGACATAAACATATGGGCAAATCGCTAAATACACTCAGTAAGCAATAAGCATCTATAATTTGCTAGATTCCATCTCTAAAGCTAGAATGCTATTGCATAAAAACATGTATACATACAATATATTTATTTATATAGCTAAAGTCCTTGCCAGCAAGTGGAGAAGAATGTTGTTTTGTTTATAACAGCCATAAAATAAACTCTTCATTTAGCTCAGAAATAACTAAAATTGCAACCCTGGTTGTTGCCACTGATCTCGCGAAGTTGGTAATACCAGGCGTAAAAGTGCTAGTCCAGCTGCTAAGAGGGAAAATTGTTCAAATTTTGAAGAAAGCGCCATTTTGGTCCAAATGTTGTCTGACAGATATTTTTCCGTTTTTTTCTTCTTCATACATTTCTGTATTCGCTCCTGCCTGTCCACGCGATATATCCAAAGGTTCTCAATGAATTTCAATAACATTTTGTGGAAGGGTGGGTAATGGACTAAAAAGTGATTAAATGTTAGGACGGATCTATGCACAATAACTTAGTCATAATTCAAAGAAGTATACATTTACAGTCGTCCATTTTAAATTTCAAAATGGCCGCCCATAATGTTCATAGAACAACTTTTTTTCTTAATTAGTTGGCAACAACCTTTTTTCTTAATGCGGATGGTTTTTAGATATGATTTAACCTGATTGCCAAGATTCTTCCCAAAATAAATGATAACTCAAAAAATGTGCCAGAACCCGATATACTAATTTCAACATTTTCAGAAAATGATCACATTTTTTTTCTGAAAATAAGCAGCTGAACTATTCAATATAGACGCGTTCTTGCTCTAAAATCTAACAGGCTGGCCAAATATTGTTGGTTCAGTCCAGAATTAAAAGTTATTTTATAAACAGGTTAACTCGTGATGTTCGGAAGAGAATAACACATAAAACACCTGTACTACTCGGGATGATCTATTAAGGAGTTAATCTCGTCATTATTACTTATATCAGAATTATTATACACAGGTTTTCCCCCGTGATACGAAACTTGAACGTCCCTATGAAATCTTTTATGAATCTAAAAGGCATAAAGTGAAGAAGCAATTACCATTAATTTATATG
>VCCN01005310.1:12207412-12223849 GCA_006491835.1 Architeuthis dux | reverse complement strand
AGTGAATATATGTGGCTATGCAATATATATATATATATATATTTGTATGAATGTAGGTAGGTATATCAATAAGACACTGTTCATATTGTTTTTATCCGAATTCCTGAGAGGACAAAAGCCAAGCGCTAATTTATTGGTTGTCATTCAAGATTCTTTGTCTAATTCACGAAAAGAATTATGTAACGAATGAATGCTTTTTGTTTTTTCAAAAAAGCTCAAATGATGTTGGACCAGGAGAAACTGAATACCTTATACGCTGTCAGATGATATCAGCGGTAACATGCTTGATGCTTTTCGTAAAAGAGAAAATAATCAAAAGTAAAAGATATATTTAACGGACTTTTTTTTGTAGTACTTCAGATATTCCCAAGTAGAAAATCCCGTGAAATAAGGTTACCTTGTCTGGAGCAGATTTTGCAGGCAAAAGTCCTCCTGTTTTTGGTGTTTTCTTGTTTTGATCATAAACTTTCAACACGCGATGTATTATTTTAAATCTGGTGATAGCTATTATTGATTATCGTACTGGATTCATTTCTGATCATAGATTAAAAGATCTTTTCAAAAACAGCTCCTACTTTTTGCATGAAAAAAGTAACAATCATACTGCGATTCGTTGCTGTGTTTGTTTCCTGAGTCCGTAGTGTACACATTTCCTTAATGTGTATTTTTTGGGGATGCGGTGAGGGTGCAGACATATAGTTTCATCGTTTTTGCTGAACATTAATGCAAGCATCTGACACGTTTGAAAGGGATGAAGATTCAAGACAAATCCTCAGTTCGTCATCATCAATAAAAATCAGACATCTTTTACGAGGTGTATCATTTCCCGTCGAAAACTTCCTGAACCACCTTATCGCACTGCATAGGTGTATGGAAATCCTTCGGTTAAGGGAGACGGAGGGCTTGATTTGTCCATTTACACGGTTTGCCCGAATTACATTGATTTGCCTGAATCTTTTTGGCTCGTTCGTCTATGGCAGTACTCTAACTAAATTCACCATCCCCAAACGCTGTGCATATTCTACGGGCTGCTCCTGTTGCATTTGTTTCAAGTTTAAATTTGTACAGACCAGTTCTCAGATTCAATTATGGGAATGCAATGTTGAATTCACTCGTTACTACTCTAGGTATACACTTCTGAAGGTTGCCTGGTACTAAATGATGTGTGTAGGTTTCATGCTGCTGAAAATGCTTTTGGGTTCTTTGTTGGGTTTATTTTTTTTAAAGCTGATGAAAATGAGAACATCGAAAAGCGCACGAATTGTTTAGGTCATCTGATATATTCGGAGAACAACTATGTCTCCTCGCTGAATTATTGATTAAATACCTGTAAAAAAGGGCAGAATAAATGTCTTGCTTTAAATGTAGACTGCTGCTCCAAGATGTCATATAAAAGATCGACATTTACTTCCAGATAAACAGACATAACTATCACCTCTGTCGAAAAATAACACTTAGTAAAGTGGGGATTTCATTATACGTAGAATGTATTCATGGTTTTTACATACAAAAATAGGGCATCGTATTATACACGAATGAATGTGATATCATTATCATCATCATCGGTCGTTGTAAGTCCACTGCTGGACAAAGGCCTTTCCCATCTCCTTCCATGATGAGCGTGATTGCGCTAGACTCTGCCATGTATTACTGGCAATTTTTTCTGTCTCATCTCTCCATCGTGTGTCTGGTCTTTCCTACTGCCTTTACTGTCCCACGGGCACCAATCGGTTAGCCTTTTGCTCCATCTGTTGTTCCTTCTTCTTTCTATGTGCCCTGCCCATCTCCATTTTTGTTGGTTAATTACTTTTACAATATCCTTCACCCTCGTCCTCTCTCGGATCCATGTTATTCCTAGAGAGAGAGAAAGGGGAGAAAAGATGAGATGAGAAAAAATGAATATTTACTCTGTTGACAATAACCATGTTTATTTTCTTTAAAAAAATATCATAACTTTATAATTATGGGTTAATGTTATAAAATCTTTTAGATATGCCAGCATTAGTGATTATGTTGGAAGTTACGGTTTATTTGAGAAGTATTGAAAATATCTGATAAAAGATTGTTGAATGGTGGGAAATAGGCAAGAAGTGATTGAATATTGGGGCGGATCCATGCACAATTACCCGCCCCCTCCCGACAATGGTGTAGTACAGGTATGCGCTCTCTGAGTGCTTTCTAGTTCTAGTTTGAATTGTGTTAGAACGAGGGTTTTAATCATTGTATCTAGGTTGGTCCGGACTAATCTTCTCACGTGTTTAACACAACACACTGCCGAGGAAGACCGGAGGACATACGGCCGAAACGTTGTAACCAAACAAAACAAATACGAGGAAATTAGCCCGACCCAATCCACATATAAGGGTCCTCATACACTAATAAAGTAAACGATCAACTTCTGCTAGATCAGTGGTTCTCAGGATCCCAAGTCACATTCCTCCCCTTGCTATCCCAGATTTCTTCAATTCTTCCCCCATTTTAAATTGTCATCTAGAAATGTTTTCACAATTATATTTTTCATTATACGTTCCTCCCCTGACTGAAATGTGTACTCTGCCTGAAATTCTTCCCCTGGGAGCCGACTGCCTTCTGTTTGAGAATCACCGTGTTAGAACTAAATACGAAAGTCAGAAGATAACAATCGATTTGTGTAAACAGATCCGTGTGAAGACGATATATGCTAATTATTGTTACTACATATTCATTGACTGTTTTCCTTCCTTCAACTGAATATGGGCGTAAAAAGGTGAAACGCCGCTGTAATGTAATCAGGCTGACGCAACGGAAATCATTTAAATAATGTATACAGAGTTTAAGTTTTTTTTTCTTACTTCTTACGCCTTTTACAAATTTTAGTTTCTTTCCTTTGTTCTTGTTTATATTTTGTTTTATTTTTCAAATAAGTTCTCAGCCCACGCCCCAAGAGACAGCAAAAGTCTCAAGAGACAAATAGAGACCTGATTAAAAACCTGAAAATGTCTTTGATTATAATAAATAAAGCTTGAAAAAACACCATGTTTATGCTATGATATTTTGATTTGTGTATTTGGTGCCAACTATATTTCATGGCAATGCTTAAATATATATAACCACCTGCACCTACATAGAAGTGAATATAAACGAATATGTGTGTATTTTACTTATTTTTACTTATAGTTGATTGAAAAGAGAACTGTTTCAGTCAACATTAATTAAAAGGGGTTGTCAATGGTATAAGGTAGATAAACACTGTTTTAGAACATCTTTTACTATTGAATATTGTTAAATTATCTATAAAGTGTCAAACCAATGGTTAACAAAGAAAAAGGTTGGTGATTGAGTACTTTGGTAAAATCACTCTCCCATGCCCACCTTACCGCTTAAGGAGTAGTAGCAATGAAAGACTGTTACACCCAAGATTAACCTTGACTGGCGCAGGACGCATATAACTCAACTTTCTAAAAGAGTACGTATCATAGAATACGTATGTATTAGTAATAAAGTTTTCAATAAAACCATTTTTCTATATCATTTCTTTTATTTTATAATATGATAAATCGTTTTTGGGTTTTTTTTCCACGGTTCCCTTACTGTTAGTTAATTGGATTCTTTGTTTATTTGCTTTTTTAGTTTTGTTGTTGTTTTTTGTCTTGTTTCGTTTTGGGGTTTTGTGATGGTCTGTTCCTACAATTTTAACATCTTTCTTTTTTTCTATTTTCAGGTAAGAAAACTTCTTTGTTGAATGCTAAGGTTTTTCAAGCGAAACAGTGAGTTACTTTTACTTTTACAATGTGTGGCCTTACACTGGAGAATAATGTCAAAATATTATTTTGGCATCATATATTAATTCTGCTAAGATCAATGTCGACTCCATCTCATGTTCATCTTTTTCGTCGGGACAGAGCAATTTAGATATTAGGTTGATGCCAACGTTTCCAATTTAGCTGAAAGATAGAGTGAGGTCATAGAATGTCAGTAAAATAGTCTCATGACCGAATAATCATGCTTTAAATTTATTTTGTCAAAAAATGTTGGAAACTTTTACATCAACGTAAAAATACGCATCCTGATATGTGCGTTAAAACAAAAAGGGACTAAAAAGAAGATACAGCGGAGGCCGCTTATTGTGATCACTTTGGGACAGGTTCTTTCAGATAACAATAACCGGCTGATAACATTAAACAAAGGATATAAAAATTGGATCAATTTGCACTTATTCTTATAAATTTACATTCATTGCTATAAATTATGTAATTAAATTCATTTTTATGAAAAAATTACATTATAAGAAAATTACATTATAAAAAGTATATATGAAATTAATATGAATTTTTATTTAAATTTAAATAAAGACTGATTTTGATAACAATAACCGTTTGATAACATTATCCATGATTATAATAAACGGCCTCTTCTGCATAATGAAATGCGAGCAAGCAATGATTTAACAGCAATAAAGAAAAAGAAATTTATGAATTTTTAACCCTTGTATTCTATTTGACTTTTTCCTTGTTCATAGCTTTATAATTTATATTGAAACATAAGCAATATGCAAATAACAAGAGTTACTTTCTTGATATTTACCAAGTTTAGTTTAGCCAGGCACAGAGCCAAATGGAGGAGGGAAATAGGAGTAGGAAGATTATTTTACGTCAGTCTTTCAAGTCAGGAGATCATGTCTACCTTGAAAATCAGCATTCATAATCTTATCTTTTTACCTGGCGCCAGTGAGAAGCACACAACTACCTAAACCATGAGACAATTAAGAGATTCGTAACAATTTAGCAAACTAATGAAATTCCAATAATTTTTTTTTTCGAACAATCAGAAGACATACACAAGCCGGAACTACGTTTATAAAAACGTTAATTTTAAAATTTTAAGTCTTTTTTTAAATTCTGAAATTTTAGAATGTTAATATTAATAACTTCTAGAACTTTGAAATTTGAAAATTATTTTCATTTTCATAGTTTGTTTTATCGAACATCTTATTTTTGATTATAAGAAATCTCCCTCTCCCTCTGTCTACCACTCTCACTCTACGTCCCCTTTGATTTATGTCACTGCATTGGGAATAAAATATAATTACTACCCCTCTTTCTCTCTTTTTCCCCGCCTCTCTCTATCACTTTCTTTCCCCCTCTACTTTTCTCCCTCTCCCAAACCTACTTAATAAAATAGTTTTATACGAAATTACATCTCAAAGGCTTAACACTTGTATTGTTTCCAGACTTTAACTTGTAGCTGAGTGAGTTTAGGACCGCAGTCGCCGATAGCGTTTTGAGGGATCTTCTGACTATGTCTAATTAATTGATGATAAAACTAAATAGTTTATGAACTATTTCTGCAAGAGAGCGTTGCAGAGGTGCATAAAAAGTCAATTGGGGTTCGTCCTGCGTCAGCGATAAAAACCAACGCACTCAAGAATTTGATCCACAATTAAAAAGTACTTCGTGGGGCGCAAAGAGAAAAAATAAAAAGCATCTTTGACTTCGTTTAGAGTAATTTTTATTTCCCCCTTTTTAAATAGCACTTACAGTGTGAATTGCGACGTCAATAAGAGGAACGGTTATTCTGTCAAGTGGTTCACGTCGATTCTACTGTACAATCCGGGGTTAGCTGACAGGTTGCTTACAAAATATTCATAGGATCCACCGCCTGTTTCCCCAGTTTTCTTAACATGTTTAGAAAACCAGAATCAATGTTGCAAGCTGAGAGCCGCAGTAGGCAGCATTTTCTGTCCACCCCTATTTCTTTCTGTTGGGATCATGCTTTGACCCAGCCATTAAGCTCGGTGTACAAGGTATCCCGTTGAGCTAGCAATTGTGGCTATCATTAGGAATTCTTATGATGCTCTTCACAAATTGAACTATTGCTGTTCACGTTTATGTCAAAAGAAACACAAGTTTCTTAAAGGCCTGTCAAGTCCTGGGAGGACATTGGTAGCTTTCTTATTTACATGTTAAACGATTCAGTGTCGTGTGAGGCTTTTGAACACAATCGGTCATTCTATATTTAATTCAAAAGGAAGAGCAAGGCACGGAATATGGGAGGTGTGAATAAATAAGGTGGCATTTCTGTGTGTCTTCTAAATCTACAGAAGTGTGATGGTTAGCAAGCTAATCTCTCAAATTGCTTCTGTAGCAAATTCACAAATTATAGACAATTGCCATAGACAATTGCTATAAGTAAATACTGTATCTCGTGGATATCGTGAAATCTACAACAGGTTGGTAGAAAAGAATCTTTATTCTGTTGTTTAATTTCTTTTTTACAAGAAACTCCACTCCTACTTCTATTCCGACTGAAGATGATTATTGCAACTGTTTAGTGTATATATAATAAATAAAAACATATAGTATAACTGTATTTATTCATTAGAATAAAATAGCCCTTTCGTATTTGTAACAGAGATTTTCGTAGATATGTAAGTCTTGTCAGTTTGGCTCAGGCGGTAAGAGAGCTGTCTACCGATCACTTGGTCGTGATTTCAAAACACGGTTGGGAAATGTTAATTTTACATATCGGTTTGGTTTAACATGATGGGACAGACAAACAGTGTCGAGTTTATTCCCCTGAATTAGGTGAGGATTGTTCTTGTCATTGTTGTTACTGCAGGGGGGGGGCAAAGTCAACTCCAGCGCCCGGCTTGGACTGGAGTTTGACTATTAACGCTGGGGATAACTGATTCTGCATCTACGGGAGAATTGCTGATTTCTTTGCCCCAAGTTCAAACGAAATTATAAATAAAACTTTGCATTATGTAGTTATACAACGGGATTTTCAATGAACAGACAGAGAATAAGCAAAAGAATTCTTTACAAAATATGTGGTGATCGAATATAAACATGACGATACGGTACCTTCAGACTTGGCTAGATTATTGTTCTAGCAAGAAGAAATGATAATAGATGGGGGAAAAGACTAACCGACTGGCTCCCATGGGATAGTAAACGCAATAGAAAAAGACCAGATACAAGATGGAGAGATGAGATAGAAAAGTTTGCCGGTAAGACGTGGCAGAGGTTAGCACAATCTAGGTTGTCATGGAAGGAGATGGGAAAGGCCTTTGTCCAGCAGTGGACCTATAACGGCTGATGATGATGACGACTGTAAAATTCTAGTATAACAGAAAACTCATGGTTGAAATAGTTGTGTATTTCACATCGGTGCCAGAATTCAATGCTCAAGTCCAGTTAAAAACCAGGACTTCTAATGCTGATTTTCAGAGCTTTTCCACTTGGAAGATTGGAGCAACGCGACCTTTATAACTACAATTTCTCTGAATTGGATTCGTATCGCACGAAGTCGAGCTTAATAGAAAAGGTAAGGCACAAATGTGTGTAACTCTTTAAGACAACGAAAAATGTATGCTCCATCGCGTGTCCATCTGACAGCGTTTAACATTCCTTATCCGCACGTAAGGAAATGAAAGCGGATAAAGCAAAAACGGGAATTGTCCAAATAATTGTATCAAATCATTTGACACATAACGTGTGCGAGAATCCCAGCATGACAAATTACAAAAGACCACGACCGTTTCTGTTCTCAGGATCCGCAGTATCTTATGAATATATGCCAACCTTTTTATCTAGCTTTTCCTCTTTTTATAGCTATTTGTTGTTTGCCATTTCTATTGTGTATTATTATTATTATTATTATTATTATTATTGACTAACGATGAAAAAGTGTCAAATATTTGTGCGTCGGGGAATCATGACTTGTGACATGCCAATCTACTTCTTTTTTTTATTTTCTCGCTTTGAAAATGTCAGAGATTTACTATAACAGGTAATTGCATTGGGAAAATGTTAATCATTCCTTAAAACACGTTGCTAACAAATCCATATCATCTTTACAGCTCTCTCTATCTTGGCGTCCCAAAATTATAGGGCAAGCCAGGCATGTGTGAAATAGATGAAAATAACTTTGTGTGTCTGTGTGTTTTTACATCGCTACCAACACCCATTTTAAAACGGTTGTGTTGTTTATGCTGTTGGATGATTGGGAGACCTGATAAGCCCTGTTGCTGCAGGGTCAAACTCCACTCCTACTTCTATACCGACTGAAGATGATTACTGCAACCTTTGTATTGTATATATAATAAATACATATAGATATGTAAGACTTGTCAGTATGTTTCAGTCGGTAAGAGAACCGGCTACCAATCAATTGGTACATATATAGTATAAATGCATTTATTCATTAAAATGAAATAAGCCCTTGCGAATTTATAAGAAAAACATTCGTAGATATATAAGACTTATCAATTTAGCACAGTCGGTAAGAGAGCCGCCTGCCAATCAGTTTGTCGTGATTTCAAATCACGGTAGGGAATGTTAATTTTACATATCGGTTCGGTTTAACGTGACGGCACAGACAAACAGTGAAGAGTTTATTTCCCTGCATTTGGTGAGGATTGTTGTTGTTCTTGTTACGGTAGAATACAAGGTCAACACCAGACGTGGACTGGAGTTTGACAAAAGTTGAACGAACGATGTTGGACATTTGTTTGTGTTTTTTGTTGTTGTTCCTGTTGACTACTTGTGGGGCATAGGGCCGCATTGCGGTTTCTGTAGCAAGTAGGTTTTCGGGTTGGAGTTGTTAGCCCCAGACAAACAGTGAAGAGTTTATTTCCCTGCATTTGGTGAGGATTGTTGTTGTTCTTGTTATGGTAGAAGATGGAATAACTTACAAGACTAAAGAGCTCCAACTGCTATTTACCCATAGCTGCAGACGAGGGAGAAGAGTATGCATGCCTTTCCTAGGGGCATTAGTGCGAAGTGAACGTAAGAAGTCTCGGCCGAAACTGGAACCCGGTTAGCCGATTCCATTTTTCGTGCCGGGAACCGTTACGCCACTCCACATCTCTGTTGGATATTTACTTAATTACTGTCTGGTCGAGACAATTCAGATTTACTAATCTGGAAAGGAAGTGAGACGACATGCTTTCAACGAAATGTCTAACTAAAACCTTGCCTTTCCCTAGAATCGAAGACCGACAATGGTGAGTGAAGTAAAACTTTCTACTCAGCCATTCCCTGCGAATATGTATACGAATAGCGTTATGATTCGACCCTGTCAAGGTTGACAATGGGGTAGCAACTTTTTGCTCTTAGATCTTTGGCAGGTTAGTTATTGGATAGTGGTTTACATAAGTGCTCATTCACGTATTTCCTTCGTCAACCATCGTGGCATGCCAGTGATGAGACATTTTTCAAGAAATTCAGCTGTACAAATTATGCTAATACACGAAGCACTTGGTGATTATTTTGCACTGCAGATTTAACACGTATACTATCCGGAAGTAAAAAGGCCCACTGTCCTTGGTTTGAAAGGCAAGCATTCTTAGTTAAAAGAAATTGTCACGCAGTAAAAATTGAGGGTGGGTGACAACACCGAATATAATATAAAATGGTTTGTAGCAAATTACAGTAAAGAAACACACCAACATTCGCTATTCTATGGTTGATAGCGGCCCTTGCTTTATTTGAAGGTAGAATAGAAAGAGAAAGAGAGACCAAACAATATATCAGGCCTTCTTATTTCGAATCGTCTTGATTGAAACAAGGACACGGCTTCTTTCAAATCGTTCAACCACGCGAAAAGGCAGAGAAAAATAATCTGAATGCTGGGGAAAATCTTTACTGGTCACTTTTATATATGTATTCCTTGGCCAACTCTACACCAGCACCTGGTGACGTGTCCTTACTTGGTCAGGTAATTCCACAACATGCCATGTCTTCCTTTAATCACGCCATGCTACCGAATATGAGATACGCGTCCTTTGATCTTGCCAGCTATGGCCCACTTTTGTCACGTCTTGTTGCTGAATATGTTACACTTAGTTAATGAATAGAAAGTAGTATTGCTGTCCTGGCAGTGGTAATAAACTACAGCTCTTTTGATCATGTTCTAACTATTTGGTTATACTCGCAGGTGTAACAGGAATTCAGATAATTTAACTAAATTATCTACCAATAGAAGTTTTTAAAAAAACGTGTTACTCTTTTAAATAGAACAACCCACCAAATCACGTTCATTTTATACTATGAATCGGTGTGAATCAAGCCACGTTGAGAAGTTATTAAGATAACAGACTTATCATCTTACCATAAAAAATATCAAAAAGAGTGAGATAAATGTAAAGAAAAAATGAATGAATGCAAGACTTCACAGTAGGTCGCCTTTCTTGTCGTTCGCATTACGAATCATAAAAGGAAATATTTTCGTAAGGATTTACTCGGTAGCTAACCATTTATCATGTATAATTTACGAATGAAAAAAAAGCAGACAGTATATCTTTTTTTAACGGTTTAAACGTGTTATAACCATTGTTGTGAGCGGCGTAGATGTTATCAGATAATTTAGGGTGATTTGTTGCTTGGCTAACATTGTGCTTTATGGGATTGTACATAAAAAAGTCAAATAACAGTGAAGCAAACGAAGTAACGCATCCTTGAAAGACGATACGTTAAATGCACACACTTCTTTGACTACAATCGCACGCATGCATACACTCACGAATATACATACAACAACGTCCGCTCGGATAGTGCAATGGTTAGCACGCCAGCCTCACACGCAGAAGGTCCCGGGTTCGAAGGGTGTGGAAAATTCTTCATTAGGACAAATGTCGCTGTGCACTCAGCAGCTAATTGAGTACACTAAGCTATGTGATTAGGGTGGAGGTATCCTTTCGAAAGACTTGCATTCTGCCAAGAGGGTGGTCATAAAGATTTGTAAGAATAAAGTCCTGGTCTCGACCATGCTTGAGATTTGCAATGATCAACAAGCTGACGCATGCAAAGGAAACGGTCGTATATACTCCAATGCCAGTTGTATCTCAAGAGACAGTCGCTTTACCTTTTTGTTATACATTTGCATACACTACAATACATGAAATTCAAAGAATGGATAATTTGATATCCGTCAGATTATGATAATTATAAAGACATACAGCGAAGCGTTTACTTCTTGTTCCTGTTGTTACGGGGGAAAAAGATAGTCAACTCCAACTTGGATTGGAATTTGACAATTAATAAATATCCATAAGGGCAGCTCGCCAAGGATCAATGGTTAGCAAGCTAGTCTTTACTACTGTAGTGAGTTGGATCTTCACTGGGTGTCACACATCTATGAACTTGTGCCGTACTAAGCAAAGCTTAGTGGGTACCAATAAAGTTAATGTTAAAGCTTCAAGAAAGGTATCTCTGTAGGTTCTTATATTCTATCCTGTGACTATGTACGTACACCCACGTGCGGGTGCACACACGCATGCGCAGTGCTTTCCACTGGTTGTCTCCAAAAGAAAGTTAACAAAGAATAGTCAGTAAACGACTTTTAAAACAAATCTACATTTTAATGACATTTGCATCACACCTCCCTTGACTGGTGAGAATAAATATTTAGATCTGAATGAATCTTGGGACAGGTCTGGTTAGTCACTCAATGGAAACCGTCTCGTGACGAACGTCTTTTGGCAGCATACAGTGTTGGGGGCGATCAATTAAGCACATTGGAAAAAGGGGTGATCAATGAATAAGTTAATTCTCTCGCCTTTTGTTGGACAGTGATCAGTGAAAAAAGTCCGAATTTTCAAAAAACACAAGCGTGAATGCTGCCGGACACAAACTAAGTGATCAATTTAGCATAAACTTACATTGTAAATTGACCCCCCCCCAAAAAAAACTCTATTTGGGGTGGGGTATTTTCGAAAAACAACTTTTTTTCTAGACATAAGGAGTTAAATTCTAAACTTTCAGCCCTCTAGCTCCATTGGTGCGGCCTGTACGCGTGATACATACATAACCAACTACCAGACCAATTAGCCAGACCAACCCTAGCTGACAGTTTTGCTTGACGGTTTCTAATAATATGCCTTACCTCAATCTAGCCGGCCATGTTTAACTCTATTTGACATTTGTTATTTTTTCTGTCGTCACCTTATTAAAAAGATAAGGAGATTACCGTTCAAAATAGTCCATCCTATTTGTATGCGTATCTTGTATCTATTCACGATTGTTTTATTCTATTTTCACTGAATCACTTTTGTCTATTGTACATGAACTATAACGTATACCAAAAGATTTGGAAATCTTGCTATAAGGAAACGTTCTATGTAAATAAAATGTCTCTTTATATTTTCGTCATATGATATTATCGTTCGAAAGAATGTTTGTATTGATTTTCATATCACTCGGATATTTAAAGCACTGAAATACAAGTAAGGTAGATAATTTAAAAAGAACTGTGCCGGCAGATGGAGCCGACAATTCGTTTACCAATCGGATAAACGATATACCGAGTTACCTTTGTGCTTAAAAGGCATGCACTTCAAAACTAACATTTTTATAAACAGAAACACTTATGAGTAAGTTAGAAACCAGATTAAATCTGGCAGAATTGAAGGAACCCACGTACAAGCATTCAAGTAAGCACAAAGGCATTTTAAACCAACTATGACAGGAGATAACACACTACTCTGGTACAGCTTTTATAAGTTCATAAATGAATTCGTAATCAATCTTCAGTGAACATGATAAGTTGTTATTTAGTCTATGTTGTGGAAAATGACACTGGTTTCTCTTAGTATTATCACATGAAAGGTCGCGAACAAAAGGCAGTACGTTTTTAAGGATGAACACGCAAGAATTATGATATTGATATGGTTTTTATATAAGTTAAAGGCGTAAAACGAAACCATTTCAACTTGTTTAGTTTCTTCACTGTGAAGGTTTGATTTAAGTGACGCTAGAGGTTTAGCCAATGGTTAGTTGATTTACAATCGCTGATTATGGTCAACACTAAAGACAATATGGAATTTTGTGACCCTGGCCCTGATGGTCTAGCTCGAAGCAAACATTATTCGGTATTATCTCACGAACCTATAGCTATAAACAAATATTTATTTTCCTTTTTAGTAAGAACATTGTTGCAGAAAATTCGTGAAATTTGTTTACTCCTTCAAAGCAAGTTTTTCAAAAGAGGGGTTAATTCAACAACATTATATTGCCGTCATCAAATATACAAGCGAAGCTTTTCTGAGGCACATCAATCGCAACGAACAGATTGGATGTTTTCGAGAATTCCTCCCGGCGCTTTTTATAACTAAACCGACAGAGGACAGTTTCCAGTCCCGTTTGAATTAGAATATATAATTGCAATAGACAATGACATGATCCATTGAGCCACAGCGATCCGTTGTTTGAATTCAGACGCTATAAGCAATGGGTCTTGATGGATACATTTTTGTCATGCTGTACTGTAATTCGGTTATGCAAACATTTCTTTAACATTCCACTCGTACTCAAATCTTGATAACAAGAATCAATAACATCGTTTAAAGAAAAACATTTCTTTAACCTTACACTCGTACTCAAATCTTGATAAAAAGAATCAATAACATCGTTTAAAGAAAAACATTTCTTTAACCCTTCCACTCGTACTCAAATCTTGATAAAAAGAATCAGTAACATCGTTTAAAGAAAAACATTTCTTTAACCTTACACTTGTTATTTTTCTTTCCATTTATACAAATGATTTTCTTAATTGTAATACGTCATGATAGAATGATAATTAGAAAACAGGGAAGACTTCTGCATATTTATTTATTTATTTACTTTGTATTCTATTACAAAACAAACCAATGGCTGCTTTTAAGCAATTACACAGATTATAACTGATTATAAATGAATATCTTACACGCAAATGTTGCACAATTCACCTAAGTTGTCTTCATTCTTTTAACATTGAACATACCTATATAATACAAAACATGCATATACAAGAATTCCTTTTAAAAAATACTATGAATAAAACCCAAATCAAATCTTTTTTATTTTAAACACTTAACAAGACTTCATAGTTATAGATTAGGGTTAAGAAACAATACTTTCTTGTGTATGTATAAAGAAGGGAAACTTTTCTTCTAGTTGTTTCAGGGATACATCTTATCTTGCTTTTTATCAATTACCCAATAGCAGTTGTTTTTTTAAACCTCAAGTCAACACATTCTCAGACAAAAAGCAAGCAAGCTTCTGATAATATTTTATCTCGGTAAACCCACCTCTGAAATGTGTTTTTATTTTTATTAGTCCTTACATAGAGATTACAAGAAGTTTACTAAACATGTCCCGGCATTCCGTTTTGTGAAGTTTATCTATGGCAGCATCAGTCGGGATAATGCTTGCACATCCTAGGCGTCACAATAGACAGCCTAAAGACTATGATGAATAATACAATATTACAACTACTTTTCTTCCATTCCGTTACCGCAAACTCTAATCGAGATGATCAGCGATGGTAGAGACTTTATTAAGAAGTATTAATTCGAAATAACATAAATATGGGATCTCAAGACATCAAATCGTTTGACCGTTGCTAATAAACTTTATAAGGCTAACAACATCCACTGGTAATATTTTGTAAAGCAGAAATATACATTTTTATTAGAGAACATTTACCATGGGTTACGTATTATTTCTGAAATGTTACCACAAGTCATGAAAATGTAAACCCCACCAAACTGAGGATCTCCGCTCTATGGGTAAATACCAGGGTAGATTAGGCTCTTCAGCCTTGGTTGTCAAACAGTATAGGAGACGGACAATTCTGAATTCAAGCCGGGGAAGTCCATTAGCTCGTCTAGCGTCGTCAGAGGCTTGCAACGCTCGGATTAGGGAACGTGTTCCCAAAATGTACGGTTAAGGGGGCTTTGGTGAATCTTAGCCAGCCGGAAGTAGATTATAAAGAAATATAAAGAAATTGCTCAAATAACATAAAAACAGACGGACGAGATAACGCGACCGCCGTCTTCACTTCTTCACGACACCTCGAGTACGAGTAGAACGTTAAAAAAATGTTTTCCTTTAAACGATATTATTGATTCTTTTTTTATCAAGATTTGAGTACGAGTGAAAGGTTAAAGAAATGTTTATCTTTAAACGATATTATTGATTCTTTTTATCAAGATTTGAGTACGAGTGAAAGGTTGAAGAAATGTTTTTCTTTAAACGATATTATTGATTGTTTTTATCAAGATTTGAGTACGAGTGAAAGGTTGAAGAAATGTTTTCTTTAAACGATATTATTGATTCTATTTTATCAAGATTGGACCATTCTCTTTAAAACAAACCCCAAGAATTCTTCCTGAGTGTTGCAATGTTCTTGAAGAAATGGGAATCTTTAGTTTTATCTATCAACAATGAATTTTACACCCTGAGATTCCCATGAGAACACAATACCTACCACATTAGACGATAATCAATTTACCAAGGAGCGTAGAATTCCACCCGACTTGAAAGGAAACGCTGGTCACCACAGGCGAAAAGAGCATAGGTTTCAACCCATCAACTGCGGTGGGAGCAGCTCACTTGCCGTGTTCTAAATGCGGCGATAACTTTGCTTATACCCTTTGGCGCAAAATAAGCTGAACAGTTTGTTTTCTCTGTAAACAATTGACCTTACCATTTAAGGTTACGGACTGGGGAACATGGAAACAAGCAGTAAAAGTCGTACATAACTTTAAGTGGAAGTGTTTGACATTGTGTGTGACATTGTGTGACTGTTGAGAATTTCCGTCATTCGCAGTTGAGCCATAGAACTGCATTGACTGAATTTTCAGTCATCTGAAGTCAATGCGGTAATACGATGATCGAACGAGACCAATGTCTTCGCAGTAATGAATAGTGTGGGGATGACTTTCTAAAAGTAGGTGTGAGACGAGGAGGGGCACGGCAAAGGTCGACTTTTGACCTTTTTCGCTTGTCTAGAAAGAATTGGGACCCTCTCCACGACCGGCACTTTGTGTTTGTTTATTTCTCAGAAAAATGCCTGCTCTCTTTGTTTTATATAAAAAGAATGAGGGAATCACCTTTTTGCCTTCATAGCTCTCGCTTTCATCTATACCAGGGTTTCTCAACCTTATTTTCCCTATCGCCCATTTTGTTTATTTAATCCTCCCCCCAGCTCAACTTTTGTCCCCTTGTGGGCAATATTGTTCCCATTGAGAATGACTGCTCTACATTCCCTACTTTTGATTATTCTTTAAAATCTATAACCCCCCTCAAGTCTCGATCCCTTAGGTGCGATATTGCCTCATTGAGAATGACTACTCTACATAATCAAATGCCTTTAGCCAAACAAGTAATTACACCAAATAGCTTGACTGTACATCTTCCAAAATGAACATAGCTTTCCATTATGTAATGTCTTATCTTGGGTAAGTCAAGTAAATTTCATAATGATTGATCTATGCAATCGAAAATCTAGCAAATCTCTTTTAATTTCTCTATTTCTTTCTTTCATAATTTGCCTATATTAACTCCTTTCACGTAACTGACTTCAGTTGTTTCTCTTTGATACTGCCATGACATCTTATCTTTCAAATATTTTATTGCTTACAGGAATTTCGGCCATTTAATCACTGGTCCTTTTGCTCCTTCTTTGTCTACTCTA
>VCCN01005310.1:12153609-12166855 GCA_006491835.1 Architeuthis dux | reverse complement strand
TGGATGGAATGACACAACATGAATAAATCAGTATCAAATTTAGCGTATGTTACAAACGAGAGAGGCACTTATCAAAATGTGAATGAAGTAGGAAGTGTTGCTTTTTATGAATTAATATCTGCATCTGTGTCTACGCATGCGCCTAAAGATGCCACAAGGTAAACGTGTGTGTTAGTGTGGGCGGGGGCTGCTTTGGAGTGACTGTATGTGTCATCACTTCTTCCTGCATTTAATTTCGCATAGGGGGGGGGGGACTGAGATTTGTTTCATTTTAACATCAAGAAATCGTCAGGTTTTTCTTCTTTTCCGTAAAATCCATTTTTTTACTCTCTAATATATGTACGCTTTCAATTGTCTAAACACAATTTGGAAATTATCATTACTGTTTCGTCGCATTATAGTCTCGTTTCAGGTATTCATTATCACGCAGTATTTAGTGTGCAATTGTCAGACCCGGGCAGAGGGGGGTCAGTGAGGCCAGTTGGCCCGGGCCTCCGGTTTTGAGGGCAGGGATTACTTTAGAGGCATACATGTATATACCCATACATTAACTATATGTATTTAGCGCTGATTACAAAAATACTTAATGAGCAGTTTGAAATGGGGGCCTACATTTCCAATCTGGCCCTGGCCTATTACCAGCTCTGTCCTTCCCTGGCAATTGTTAGTGAATTCGTTCCTAACTGAATGCTTCATTCTTCTTCTTTATGTACCATGTCCATTCAGGGCGTATGCGGGAATGGCTCTTCACAGCTTCCTTTCCCTTGTCGCTCTCAAAAACTCCCTCTCATCTACGCCTCCCGGTATTCTTTCTGCCATCCATCCGCTCAAACCCTTCAAGTAGGTTACTCTCTGCCTACCTTCGTTCCTTTTGCCTTCTATGCGCCCCGTGAGTGTTAAATTCTCCAAACCTCTCTTCCGCATTATGCGTCCGAAAAAGTTCAACCGTCTATGTCTGATTTGTTAACAACAGACTCCTTGTATTCAAGTAGTTCTTCGGTTGATTGAACTCGATCTTGCTGTCTGTGTTGTTAACACGACGTTTCGGCCGATCCACTCTCCATGCTAATGACCCTTCTCAAAACTATAGAAAAAAGTCTCCTTGTAGCTTTTAATCTCCTGAAAACTTCATTTGTTGCATGCTGTGTCCATGATAATGCTTCAGTAATGTACCTAAATATTAAACTTGGCTTTGTGCAAGAAACATCGACAATAACCTGTAAGAAAAAGTTATGCTTCTTTTCAGATATTTGTATTATTTATACCATTACTAACATAGTACCCGTCTTTGATCGGCACTTCTACCTAGGACCAGAGTATCTGTGAGCTCTGCCCAGGGTCAAAATGTCGCTCCCCGACCTTTTGCCTATGATCAGAGTGAAGTATCGGTGCTCTCCGCCTAGCTTTAAAGTGTCGCCCCCGGCACTTCTGACTAGGATCAGAGTGTAGTATCTATGTGCCCATTAAAAGGTGTTACGCACACAATAAATATGTATGGATACACATTGCGTTTTATGTATGTGGATTATACTAAAGTCGTATTCATTCGTATAACCCAGGTACAATTGTGACGGAACTGAAAGAGTAAACTGGCAGTTAGTACTCATTAATACTTTGCATCTCACTCCCTGCCACTCCCTGCCACACGTTAATGTTGATGAAATATTTCGATGCAAATCTATCTCTGCTACTTCTTAAAACTACTAGTTCTCAAATGTTAATGAAACGTGTGGCAGGGAATAACAGAGAGTTTGTTTAGTAGTATTGAGAAGTGGCATGGAATGGCAGGGAGTTTGTCTATGTTTGAGAACTAGTAGTATTAAGAAGTGTCAGGGAATGGCAGGGAGTGGCGGGGATAAAATGTACCGCCCGTTCGAACTCCCTGTAGAAAAGGCGATGAAAAGAGGACAAAACAACGTTCCCTCTTCTTGTACATTCCACAATCGCAAATTTGTATGAATAAATTCTGCTGAACATTTACAAAGAGTGAGAGGGAGCTCTCCCAGTTTCCGGGACAGACTCTCTTTTATTTTTCCGTTCCAAGAACAATAAACAGTCAGGTTGATAGGTTAGACCAAGCCCCATTTGGTTTTCTTATGGCACATATGGATAACAGACTTTAGCGCAAACCACAAATTATTGTAAAGCCAGAAACGTAACTTTCTCTCTCTGTTGTCAATATTGTTTAAAAAGTTTCATAACACGAACAAGTAACAAAGAGTGATGTATACAAAGTTGCTGGTTGACCATCGTTCCGATGATATCTGTGACTGTTCTAAGAAATGTGCACAGCAACCTGTGTATGGTTTGTGGTTTTTAAGAGGAGGGGAGTCGTTTGCACAAGGATTATCCCACTCTCTCGGCCTCCAAGCTCGTTTTCCGGTGGTACGATGAGACGTCACAACTGGTGGCCATTTTTGAGGGCAGGAATTTCCAGAAAGGAGGTTGAGTTTACCACCAGTCTGCCTTAGGGGCGCCACTCCTGATGATGAAAGTCAAAGCTTACTAAAAAGAGTTTAGGTAAAAAGTTGCAAATTTTCGTTTTGTTTAGACCTTTACCTCCATAAATCTTTACTTTGTTAGAGTAGAAAATTACCAAAGCTAAGCACAAGAATCATTGGGTAGCACCGTAACAGTAAAGCCGGTGGGCTGCTGAAACCATGTCAATACATATCGCTTTAAAATCCAGTCGGCAAAATATGATTATGTTGCCGTCTAAAGATGAGTACACCACAACGAAAAAATAGTTTCAATGCTGCAGTGTTTTGGTCATACATAATACTTGATAATATCCGTTTTGTGTAATGTTCCACTAGAAATAATAAAATCTTGGTATATTTGGTTTAGAAGAAAATTAAATTTCTATAAAATAGTGGTAGGGATGTACTTATTTATGAGCGATACTGTATATATTGGTGTTATATATATTTCTGGGGAAAGGTCTAACATATCCTTTGTTTACATGAAAAACCGGATTAGTGTCATTTGTTCGAAGCTTTGTCATTTCTTTTTAATTACCGGAAATATTCTAGATGAACGTTAACACAGAGATTCCATGACTAACACATATTTTTTTAAATCTTCCACTTGAACTCGCAGTGTCATGGGAATGGGGAACGGCGATCGCATTATTCAATCCGTCTGTTTTTTATTCTCCTTTATTTTACTAGAGCAATTTATTGTAATCCACTTCCGGCTTGCTAAGCCCGTCTAATCATCACCAGATCTCCGTTGCTAGGCGAGCGGTTAGATTTCCATGGTTTGAATCCGGAGTTGTCCGTCTCCTATTAACCCATAGCTGAAGGGGAAATAGATGGATTCATGCTTTTCCCAAGAACATTATTGCGAATTTAACGCAAAATGTCTCAGTCTTAAACATATAGTCTTAAGTATTCCATTCTTTTGATAGTATTGACTTAAACAATGTTGTTAACCTTTTTTTAAAAAGACGTTTTGTCTTTACCGCAGTATTTAACGTGGCCGTCCTGTCTTCCTATTAGCACTATCGTTATCATAATAGCCATTGAAACGGCAATAGCAATATTAAATATAATGCCTATAGCAATTCTCTCACGAATCATTATGGGTAGACGTAGCTGTTTCACTAAAATAGTCGTGCGGCCCTGCGTTGATTTCTTAGATCCCAAAACTGGCACATCTGGTACATGTTAAAGTAACCCAATATAACCAAAGGGGACTATGAAGTATAACGCTTAAAGCTAAAAAGAAAAATAATAATTAATTTGGCTGATGTTGTAACTGTACTGTTTTCGGTCTTCTTCAGCGTCTTAATTCTTTCCCTGCCTGCCTCACTCACTCCGTCTAACAATGTGCCTGTGTGCCCTGAGACTAATCTAACAGCTTGTTGCTGAACAAAAAAATACAATGGGCAGTAAATAAATTGCTATATCTCTTAATATTAAATGTACGTTTACTAGATTTTCAGTGATTATTCCCAATGTATCACTTCTAAGTCCGGTGAAATAAAACCATTAGAAAAGTTAATTGAAAAAGTTATTATTATCGATTGATTGGCATTGTTTGATTTAAAATTGCGTATGATTTAAATTTAAACGTGTTTTTTGTTAGTAAATCTTTTTTATCAATATTAAAAAGAATTTTTCGATTATTTTTAATAATATTTAATAAATTATTATCTATAAACTTCTGTAGCTGGTACAGGAATGTCTATAAATCAGAGCCGATTTAACAAATGTTATATAGCACGCCTGTAGTCGGGTTCAGGGAAAGAACGCAATTTTTCAAGCACGCATGTAGTCGGATTCCGGGAGGAATGAGTTAATCTCTCTGCGCGCATATGTGTGTCTGTTTGTGTGTGTCTCTCTGTCTGTGTGTCATGTGTGTGCCTGTATGTTTTCTCAACTTCTTTTAGAAGGAGTCAGATGACTAAGAGAGTACCAAAAAGAAGAAAAAATGATTAAAAACTGAAATTCACGTACAGAGGAAAAGGGAACGTGTTTAGAACAATAAAACATTTTTTCCATTTATTCCGCTTTCCTTTTAGTCATAAAAAACGGTTCAGTAATCTACAAAATGTTTTTTTAAATCTCTAAAAAGAACATCTGTTGGAGACAAAGAACGAACGTTCTCTTTATGTACGCGCGTATGTTCTTGTGTGACATGCGTGTGCGCGCAGGCTATGTGCGTATGCATCATCATCTCCGCTCCTACCCTCATCGAAGGTGCCGCAAAGTTAGGTACACACGGGCAATTGTTGGTAAGACCCACTTCCGGCTTGCCAGGCCCGTCGAAGCTTCGTTCTGCTAACGGCACCTGGTATTCCCCAATGGTCACCCATCTAGGTACTGACTAGGCTCGACATTGCTTAACTTCGGTGATCTTACGAGAACCGGTGTATCCAACGTGATTTGGCCGTAACTCCTTAGCCTAGGTGAGAGGTTCCTCAATCCAAATCTGAGTGCCTAGCGGAGAGGTATTGAGTACCATTTTTAAAGTCTTTGATATGACTCGGCGGTGGATTGAACCAAAGTCTACGTAACTGGAGGCGAGAACTCTACCACTAGGCCACGGTGATCGGTGCACTATGTAGATATAAGTATTAATGGGAAGTTATATGTATATGTATATTGAGTGAGTTTTATATAAAGTGAAGGTGAAAGAATTGTTGTGATTGACATTGAATAAGTGTTTGCGCTTTTAGAAAAACGGGAACTCCCCGATTAACGTCTCGGTTAGGTTCCTCAATGACCTTTAAATTTTCTTTCATTGAAATGCATTAATTTACCTGCTTATACAGACAGACAAACAAAAGGATGTATTTTTCGTATGGTCAATTACCGTATTTGACGGCATATAAGATCCCACTTTATTTTAATGGCTCAAAAGGTAAACGTAACCTTCTTTGTCCAGTCCCACATTGGCCAGAACTTGACGAGTAGTAAAAAAGCATGCGTGATAAATGAGAAGAATCCAAGAAAATGTGGTTTTTTTTCCTTTAATATTGCCAGCTGAAATAAAAGGGGTCTTATATACCACTAAATACAGTAATTTTATTAATTTTGAGATTTCGATATAACAGTTTATTCCATAGTAATAAATTTCAAATCTTCGGATATTTCTACAAGTTGCTATTAAAAGGTAAAGTCTAACCATTCTTCACCTTTTCTTAAGTCTTGACTGTATATCACATACTAAATTTTATCTTAGGTTTCGCTAAGCCAAACTTCTCAAATATTAATGCAATTAATACGATACCAAATAGCTTGACGACATATTTTCAACACGTGTGATTGGTTCCCGTCATGGTTTTCAATGGAATCAATAGCTTTTTGCTGCTACTACCCACAGGTACTTATTGGAGTTGTTTGCCCCAGTGCTAACTCTCTTCTCTGTGAACAGTCGTGGCGCACCAGTGACGAGATATTTCTGTCAAGATATCAGGTGATGGGACAGAACACAGTGACAAGTGGGTTCATGCCTTTCGCAAGGGCATTTGGACACGACTTCAGTCAGAACTCAAACTGGGTTCGCTGATTCTATTTTCCTTGCCGATAAATGTTACGCCACAACGCACCTCCAACTCCAAAGGAGGCCCGGGAGCCACAGGGGGCACATGAATTTCCTGCGATCTCAGAAAATGTTTGCATATTGAAGTTGATAAAAACAGGATGACTAATGCAGGAGGGAAGGGCGTCCAAAAGAAACTGTGTACACCAGATAGAATTCCTCCCAGAGGCCCTGTTTCGTGAATAAAAAAGATCATCTTCCGGGGTATTTGGTGATTCAGGACCGAATCAATTGGTCATTCGGGCATAATCTTGGAAATCCCTATAAGCCTATAAGTAGTCTTCCGTAAATGCTTAACATACAAAAATAAAATGATTGTCCACTAGGGCTGTGCCCGTCCCAAAAGTGCATGTTTGGAAGGAGGCCAGATTTTATGGTGTGGATAATAGTTATATGAAATAATTTTCCGTCCGTCCTACGAAATAATAGCTTCGAAGTAGTTCGTTTACTTCTCTTCAGTGTTGCCAATTTAAATATTTTACATATACATTTAGAGCTATTGCCAATTTAGATATTTTAGATCTAGATTTAGATCTATAATTTTAGATAAAAGATCTATAATCTGTAATTTTAAAAATTTATTTTTATTAGATTTCTCGAGGACCACTGATCAAAATAACTTGACACTGCACTGACTTGTGTCCTGACTAATATATCTGGCGAATGTCAACTTTTCTTTTTGTCGAGTTGTTGAGTAAACGCAGTGCGCGCGCCCGCGCACACACACATCTCTTCAATTGTAATTAGATGTCAATAAGTAATTGTCCGAAGGTCATGTAAATCATGTCAGTGTAGGTGTGTTAAGAACATTTTATTTTATTTTGACAGATTGAGTATAAGCAACTTTTATTTTATTTTGACAGATTGAGTATAAGCCACTTTTATTTTATTTTGACAGATTGAGTATAAGCAACTTTTATTTTATTTTGACCGATTGAGTATAAGCAACTTTTATTTTATTCTGACCGATTGAGTATAAGCAACTTTTATTTTATTCTGACCGATTGAGTATGAGCAACTAGATTTAAATCATATCACAAAGTCATTTTCTATGAAGTGCCTCAAGCCCACACAAGTTAATTTCCAAAGCAAAAGATTGTCTTAACTGACGGAAATATTATTAATACAGTTGGTTGCGCTGGTATTTTGATACCAAAACGTGATTTTCACTTCTTTTTTTCTCTTTACGACTTCCCTTTGCGTCTTTCATCTACAACCAATTTTTAGCAAATGTTAGTTTAAGGCTACGCAGATAATATCTCACAGGCTGGACCCGTGGAAATTCCACTGGTGTTGACAACTAAGATATCTTAATCACTATCACATGTATACAGGGCGGGTGAAAAGAAACTCCCTATTGGAAATTGGTAATAACTTTATTATTTATTGGTCGATTGTAGTCAAACTAGCTTTACTTTGGACCATACACCGGTAGAATTTGCTTGCTTGTTAAAATTCAACGTAGGCACGGGCGTTGTCCACCATTTCTGGTATATCCACAATAGACCTTTGCAGGAGGTTCGGTGGTATGTTGGCCGTAACTTGTAACTCCGGTTGATCCAGAGTTTGTGCTTTGGTGCGGTACACACCCGCCTTTGCCCACGCCCACAGGAAGAAGTCATAGGGCATAAGGTCAGGACTTCGTGCAGGCCATTCATTTTAATAAGGTGTTAATTCTCACCCACCCTGTATTTCTGCAATTAAACTATATAACTCTGTTACAGAAATTTATAACTTATGGAATGTGTCTATATTAACTATAATAACATGAAAATAATAAAATAATACTAATACATATTTCAGGAGGTGGGAAATAGAGATAGGAACATTGCTAGGCCAATCCTCTAATTGGAGAGAGCCTACCTTAAAAATCAGCATTTGAGATCTTGGCTTCTTACCTGGGCTCGAACACTGATCACTGGCGCCATGAGCAAATACACAATCCACCAAGCAGGTCCGAGGGCCTTTGTTTCTTTCTTCAATTTTTGTTAACTTGAAAAGTGTTTTTGATTCTCTGAAAAATCCATCTTGCACCCGCTTTACTCCTTTGTATAACTTTCATTTATTTCATTTTTTATGTTTCCATCTGTATTTTCTATACTTCCATCTGTATTTGTTATACTTTCATCTGTATTAATGAAGCATTTAACATGTCCGTTTCGCTCTGTTTTTTTGTCTTTTACCAAAAAAACATACGCGTTTGGAGAAATCAGAGTGTTGGTGTGGAGGAAACCCGTTACAAAAAGTGAAATACGTTTTCATACTAAAGTACTTCCCGCTTCATAATAAAAAAAAGAAAAGTCTGTATTAATATTGACTCTTTAAAAAAAATGACCTTTATTAGTTTTCGGGTGGGAAAGATAATACTTCCCTAATCTAATTAAGCATATATTGATTCTGTAAATATTTTAGGCGTAAAAGGCGGCGAATGTCTAACGGAAATGTTTTACTTGTTTTTCTACGCTATGAATATTTCGTTGTCCTCAAAAACGAAAAGAGTGGGTGGCCGCCATTTTTTATTCTGGACAAATATGTTTATAACACAATTTTTATTTTTCGCCATTCATATTCAATTCCAGCATTGACTATTTAAGAAAATATAATTGGATTTTACTTATTTCTACAGATATTAATGAAGCGGCTTGCTACATTACACTCAGAAACCAGAAACAATAACTTATCCCCAAATTTCTCATTGAATTAGATATTTGTTGGATAAGAAAAATGTTTGACCACCCACTGAGAAAGTAAGTCCTAAACACAATAGCTTTTGAGAACAGTACGTTTAGCCAACGTACTATAGTAAGTGTATTTCTCATCGTAAGTATTTCTTGAAGGGACTTCTTCCAATAAAGTTGAAAATCAAAATATCCGGCAGCTTCCAGTTCTAATCAATATTCTAAAATGACTTTGCATTCGTTACTCGTCTAGATGTATAGCCATAATAAGGCAAAATAAAAGTCTAGATGTATAGCCCTAATAAGGCGAAAGAAAAGTCTAGATGTATAGCCCTAATAAGGCAAAATAAAAGTCTAGATGTATAGCCCTAATAAGGTGAAGGGAAAGTATACAAAATATCGATCGTCGATTTCCAGCTTTCATCTGATGAATACCTGATAGATTTATCAAGCACTCACTTATATACACATACGTAGGTACATCAATAAGTCGGCAGCCTAATGATAAAAATGAGCATTTAGTTTAGACGACACATATTTATTTTTCAACATAATCTCATTCATTGTCAATGCAAACTAGATTACGAATTACTTTTACAAGTTACTGATATATCATAATCGTCCAGATGTGGCGCCTGCCGTTGAGCAATAGCTAATAAGCCCCTCTCGTAAACAATTATCTGGTGCACTGAGTTTGATCTTTATTGGGTGCTCCATTACTGGGAATCTGTATCAGACTAAAATGAGCTTAGTGAATATATGCATTATTGTAGTACGATGGTTAGCAAGCTTGTTTTATAGACCACTCTGGTAATGTAATGTGTTTGGTCCTTACTGAGTGCCCCAATATTATTAAATATCTATCCTAAAATCTTGGATTTTACAAATGCTAGATTTGCCTACATGTAACAACTAAATTCCCCTTTGATGGAATGTGTCTTCCTCTAGATCAATTGTTCTCGGAGTCCCAGATCACATTCCTCCCCTTGCGATCCAAGGTTCTCTCAATTTCATTCTCATTCTGAATTGTCAAAAATTGTCAACCGCTGAACATCACGTCTCGCAATGTGGATCCACAGAAAACAGAAAATAAAGATGACGTGACGAACTAGACAAGTTCAGAAACTATTGGCTCCGCGACGCCCCTGATAGAGAGTTCTGGCGAATCTTGAGGAAGGACTAGGTCTATGTCCAACGACGGACGATAAAAGTGGTGATGATGATGGTGATGAATTTCTTCACCATTATACTTGTCATTATATGTTCCTCTCCTGATTTAAATTCCTCCCTAATTCCCGACTCCCTTAGGAAATCTCTCCACTGGAAGCCAAGTGTCTCTCGTTTGAGAAATACTGCTCTAGATGAACATGTGGTAACATGTGTCACTAAAGCGCTATCAGATATAGACCGCTGTGCTTACTGTCTTTTGTTTTAACTGCTGCGCCATAGCTGCAAGTTCATGTTTGGAGAGAAATCTGGTAAAACGCAACTCAGTATAATTGCGGGAAGAACATATATCATAGAAAATCAACAATAAATCAATAAAATGGTTGCTGCTGGGCACCCTAGTGGCTATGCGAATAAGACATCAAAGAATTTACATCAAAGTAATATCAATCACCCTGCAGCCATCAGTACTTCCGCTGTGCAATGCTGACTTCTATTTGATACAGAACTTGCAGGTAAGCCCCAAGCAGAGTAGGGGCAAAAGGTGGGTCCGAAGGGAGTGAGGTTCCCTTCAAGACGATGGATTAAGTGAATTTCATACTCAAAAACGATTTTAAATTTACAGAACTCTCAGCGTAATTAAAAACTGTTTATCACTTCTTTTGTATTCTTCAATCTGTTCTTTTGGAAAAGCCAAAGTTTATTGAGGTTAGTTTCATTAAATATTTGCTATAGGCTTTATTAGATTGGGGTTATTTTTTGCCTACCTTTTATGTCCATATCTCCCTCTCTCTCACACACACATTATATATATATATATAATCCGTATTCATCAAAATGACACACACTGGTGTCAAAATAATTCAGTAGACCGTGTTTTTTTGGAGAGCGTTCGATACCTATGGTAGAGAGGTAATATGGTGAAACATATCACTAATAATATACTAGAATACCAAGATGAGTAGAAATAACAGAAACTAAATAACTAATAATGAGGTAAATTAGTGAGTCGAAATATTGAAAATGATGGTGTTAAAATAGTGACGAGTTAAAAATCAACAAAAAGTGAATGTCACATGATAATTAAAAAGATACTTAATAATTAAGATAATTATGACCTAAATAGAAGATTTGCTAAATAAGCAGGCACAGACAATATGGAGTCGGGAAAAGAGATAAAGGAATAAATAAAATTTAAAAAATAGACATTAAACTAGCGAAATAACGTCATAAAATAAATCAAAAAAGGGGGCAGCGGACAACAAAACAAAGAACAAGTAACGCCCCCAAAAGATTGAACACACCCACTACCAAATTCCACAGATGAAAGGACAAAATCCAACAAATAACAAGACATGAAGAAGAACTTTCTTAGTATAAATTAGAGTTTCTAAATTAATTTTGCACCCACTTGAATAATCCAGAGTGTGAAACTGGTTGTACAACTCGTTGTGGATCAATATATATATATATACGGAAAAATTGTCAAAAGTAACTGAAGAATACTATGAACATTTATACGCTTCAAAAATATAAATATCACAAGCTGATAAGCCGATAGATACTAGTGATATCCCAGACATAACAGATGACGAAATAGTGTTCGCATTACGAAATATGAAACTCGGAGAATTCAGGAGAGGATGGCATAACGACAGCCCTTCTAGAAGATGCAGGAGAGATCTTGCACAGAGGACTAGCACAGCTATTCACACCGTGCATAAGAAAAAGAAAGGTACCTAAAAACCTCTGTCTAGGAATAGTTAGGTTTGTTTCATTTTGCTATCTTTGCTATTGGGTTCGTTTTTTGCCTACTTTTATGTCCATATCCAGGCTAAGTTAGAGTTGACTAAACTAATTCAGAGGAGTAAATAACCTAATTCAGAGGAGTAAACTCTTCACTGTTTGTCTATCACACCACCTTAAACAAAACCGATATATAAAATTAACATTTCCTTTCCGTGATTTGAAATTACGATCAACTGATTGCTAGTCGGCACTCTCACCAACTGAGATAAACTGACAAGTCTTATATATTTACGAATGTATTTATCATATATACAATACAACAGTTACAGTAATCATCATCAGTCGGAATAGAAGTAGGAGTGTGACCCTGCAGCAACCAGGCTTGTCTTCTTTTTATTTTGAAACTGGAAAATCTGATATCGATAATGAAGCCTTAGATCACCCAGACTTAAGTTGTTCAAACTTGACAGGGAATCAGATTCGCTGTTGTCGTAGATTTCTTTGCACTCAGCTTATCTCAGATTATACGACTGCTCGACCGAGAGTTTTATATCCTTGTTGAAAGCTATTATTTCTATTGACTTAGATTTATTGTGATCCATCTAATCCAGCCGTTTTCAACCGGGGTTCGGTGAGAGTTTGTTATGGGTTCCGCCAAAATTTTATACATGCGTGAAAAAAAGCACTTGAGTTTCTTTTATATAACGAGTAGCGATACCTCTCTTGATGACATTTTACATTTGAAGCACCAAGACTTTTACCAACTTTATAGGGCACCACTAAAAATATTTTAGATATCAAAACAATTTTTTTGCATGTTAAACTAGACCTAATTACAAGATATTTTCAGTTACATGTTTTCTGAAATTCTTTTGTTTATGGGGGCAAAACACCCTCAGGCGAAGTGATCATATATGGTGCCTCGTCCCAAAAGTGACCAAAAATGGAAAATATACAAAAGTTAAAGTAGAAAGTTAAATAAAACATATAATTAAAGAATAACATTCAATATAATGAATAGATACAAAAGAATTGATATTGACCAAAACAATAACACCTCCTGGTTGATTTAGAAATGTTATTGTGCGGGCCAAAAACAAGCTAATTTAATGGAGTGTGGTATGCCTCAAAGCAATTTCTGTCTTTGTTCAAGCACAAGTGTACTTTGCAAAGCTTGCAGACCACATTGGTGCGGATTTTGTTGTCTTTGTGGTTACAATATTTGCATGTGGTTCACGGGACCTCATCACTTGCCCCATAAACGGTTAAAAGGGGGGGGTGCTACAAATCTCAGATAATATTATAAAATAACTATTATTATGTTTCCAGTGTTTCGACATTTATCGATTTAAATTCTTGAGATATGGAAGTTTAATTCAAGGGCTTCTCCAGACTAAAAAAAGATTTTGAAAAGCTGGTCTAATCTGTTTATCAACTGAGTCGAAACATCTAATTTTAGAAAATCTTATTCATTCTTCGCCTCTATGAACCTAACCTAATTATACAGCAGCTTGATTGTAGCATTAATAGTAGTTATGGTAATGACTACCATAAGATCAGATAGCGATCTACTCTAATAATGAACAGTGTGATTTTCTTGGTTC